>MVJL01007842.1:0-108579 GCA_002156465.1 Macrocentrus cingulum
TTTTTTTTTTTTTTTTTTTTTTTTTCATTTAAAATCTTATTTAAAAAATTATACTGTTTTTTTTTTCTAAAAAAAAAAAAAAAATCATGAACAGTTGTTTTCTAAAAGAACTAGATAAATCAGTTAATTAATTAATTTATTTATAATATTGTATATGTTAAAATTGTTTTTCTTTTTTTCAATTCAAATAGCCTAATGGTTATTAGAATATCCATTAAAAAATTACTATCGAACTATCTATAATTTATTTCATATTAATTATCTGAAACATATATTTTACGCCGAGATTGTCGTGTCAAAGCAATTGCATGAGACCAGGGAAGTAGTCAAAACATGTGTGTGACGTGTGCAACACTCGGAGACGGAGTATTGTTGACTTCCGCGTCACGAGCGCTTATATATCGAAGCGAAAAGCAATCGTCGTTCCACCACACAGCAACCTTCACAACGAGTGCCGTTGTTCGGCCCCCACCTTGGCCGCCACCGGTGATCATGCCCGAGAGTCAGGGCCGAGGCATTGACACACTAGCCTTGATAAAGAGCAGTGGGGAGCGCGAGGCCATCGAGGTAAAGGCCAATGACAAGCGTCAAGGCGCGCTCCCTACGCTACTCCAACACGTCCCACTGACCGACTTAACGTTTATATACTTCCTTTTTTCTCTTTTGCATAGCTGCTTTTTGTTTTTTTTTTTTTCTAGTGTTAAAAAACACTGGAATTTAGGCATGACTCCACTATACTAATTTTTTTCTTCTTCACTCAATAAAAAATTCTTTACAAAAAACGAAAAAAAATATATATATTAATAAAGATTTTTTCATAAACATTTGTGAAAACGTTGGAATGTATATATATTTGATAAGAATTTTTACTTTTTTTTATAAAAACTGTATTTTGTACAACAAGTTTATAATAAAATACGATGGAAAAACAAAAAATTTCTTGTAGTAATCAAAAACATTTTTTAAATATGTGAAAACAATTTTTAAAAAACAAGTAATAACACTTATAAACTTTACGTAGAATATTGAGTCACTGTAAATTCTTGGTTTCTGTTTTTTTTGGTGAGTGAAACTTATTTCAGTACAAAAAAATTCAATAAAATAAAAATTTTATTTTTAATTTTTCCGTTGAATGAATAAATAAATAAATAATGAAAACAGATTTTAAATATTATTATTGAAGGATTACGGTTAGCTTTGGTATTGATATTCAGCTATATTTAATTCCGGTGACCATCCTCGATAGGGTTCGTTGACTTCTTCTTGCGATCTGTGCCAATGCTCGTGATAAATTTCGGGCTTGACGATCCCGTAGCTAACCCTCGGCGGATAAGGCACGGGAGGTGTTAAAAGGGCCTTAAGGGACACTGCTCCCGCCAGTAGCAATGCTGCGAGGCCTACTCCGAGACCCTTAATGCCCACTAGACCAATTAGAGTTATTACTATCGGTAGAACGATCAGGGCTTTCAACTTCAGTGCCAGCAAAATTGGCAGCAGCATCTTCTTAATTCTCGTTCTCGCTAAAATATAGTTTAAACACACGTTAATTAAACTTTTTAAATAGCCACTAAATTATTCAGCTAGTTTGTATATTTGGTAAAAAATATTCTTATTGTTTTTTTTTTTTTGTTATCTAGGACACTCGGTTAATCAACCTGTCAGAATTTCCTATTTTTAGATGTCCCATTTTTCCCATTTCTCTGAGCCAATCAGATATACTCGCACGTCCTATTTTACGGTTTAAAAATTTGTATTTTAGAATGAAAAACAGAATTTTAGGTCACGAAAGAAATTTTGGAATTTTTTTTATGACTGTTAGTTGGATATCTTCGAGAAGAGAATAGTCAAGAGGTTTTTTTCTCATGTAAAAACTAGAAGAAAGCAAAAAAAAAATTTTTCAATGAGCAAAAAATTTTTACTTTGTGATTGCAATAGCAGAGAGAGGAATTAGTTGTGGATTTCTTGCTGGATACTTATGATCCTGTGGTTCAGACTGTGAATATCCAACTAACCTACTTTTGGACCAATCTTACGATCAAGTAAACGACCTACTTGATGCTCATTGGAGAACGCCTAGGCGACCGGGACTGCTATAAGTTCATGCCTCACGCAATATTTCTTCACTCCCGTCATGAAGCTCGTTCTCATCGCCCGCAACAATGAATTTACTTATTCCACTCATTTCAGATTTTTTATATTTAAAAACTCTACGTTATTGTCAAAAATTATCCCACCAATTAACTAATTTATTTATATTTTTATAAAATATAGCATCAAGAACATGAAATTTTTTTCATACCTACAAAAAATTTTTTTTAATTCAATATTTATTCCCAAAATTGTTATTTTACTTGGGAGATTTAATAATCCATAAAAATCATTATATTCATAAGAAAAATATTCATGCTTTTTATTTATTTAAAAAGAAAATTTGTCTAATTTGTGACATTTACCAAAAAAAACGATTTTTTCGAGGAGAATAGTATATTTTGCACCAAGGCCGTGAAAAAAGCTATTTTCTAACAAGTGTGAAAGTTGCGACATGAGGCGAAAGCAAGTGCTTGGCATTCACACTCGTAAGATATCCAACTAATATCTTACTGATTTTTTTTTTCATCAAATTTTCATGTCTATGCTAGAAACTAACCTTCAGAACCGGTAGATAGTCCCCGAAGTTCAATGTCAAAACTCTTGCGTCCAAGAGCTCTACCAAACATGTCGACAGCGGATCCATCATCGGGGAATTGAATGTGGATTTTTCTTGAATCCAGAAATTCTTGAATTTTTGATATTAAAACATCACTTTCTTTCCTATTCATTCTTCCCTCTTCAACAGTACTATCCTCCACTTTATCAATTGTAACAATGTCTCCAAAAATTTTTATCTGATCATTACTCTCAATAATTTCGTCCAAGCGCCTCACAATCTTCATTTCCGAGTCCACGAAATCACGATTTCCCTCGACAAATCCAAGAAAAATTGAGAAAATCACCAACTTGATGATTCTCAACTGTCTATTAGAATTTACTCGTTTCCACATCATCAATCCAGGTGACTTTTTCGACTGTTTTAGCCCTCAGCCATTTTTTTCTTTTATATCACCTTCGTCACGAGCCTCGCATGGTGGGGTGAACCATTTGGCAACCAAACGCGTGATTTGTCGTCGGGAATTTAAATTGTTCAGTCACCTTCTCAATCATATAGGCTTTCGTGATGCATGACAATACCTGGTCATGTCTTTTGTGTGCGATAATACCGATAAAAATTAGAACAACCTTTTCTTTCATATTTTTTCATACTTAAAACAAATTTTTGTATTCAAATATATACTTTTATTCACTTGAATGTCTCAAAGCAAAAAAAATCTGCATTTAAGTATACTGGCCTCTTTGTATGTAAACACCACGGGCCGCTTAGCCATGCATAGATTTCTTTTTCGTCGCATTCTCCATCAGCAGGTGTGTCCTGACAATCTGTTTTTATTTATTTACTGCACGTGACATACGCTTTTGCATATGTAGCCTCTGTGGATATGTATACACGCTTTCAACGCGAGAATTAGTTTTCTGTGACTGTCGTGACACGATGTATGGTATGCAAAACTTGTGTGGCCCAAATCTTCACGAGTTTCCATGCACACTTTAATAAGAAGGAAGAGCTCCACTGAAAGTGTAGAAAGCGTCATTTAAAAAATAACAATTGCTCTCAACGCTCCAACAAAAATTATTATATCTTATAACTATTAATATTATCAAAATGTCAATCGAAAAACTTAAAAAAAAATTAATGAATTTTAAAGAAAATCATTGAAAAAAACTTGAGTCATATTTAAAATTTAATAATTTATTAAAATTTATTAAATTATCAATTTATTCATTTCATTTCGAGTATTATAAATAAATAATAAAACTAATTTAGCAGTCGCTCTGATGAAAATTGTCTGTTTAAAATTGAAGACAGAGATTTACTCGCTTTCTGACGGAGCATGAGCAGAATATGCGAGATTTTGAGCAATTTTCACATCATCAAAACTTCGTTTATAATAGCCTTGTTGTCCCTGAGCACCTCCAGTAGACCATCCTTGAGTGCCAGCATTGCTATCGTACCACGAAGACGCAGCAGGTTGTGGGTTTTGTTTAAAAACACTTGGAATGCCTGCACCCGAGTTAAAAAGTCTCTGGAAGAGCAAAACTGCACCGAGGAGTAAAGCAGTTTTTCCAACAAGCAGCGCCTTCAAAACGAGCAATCCCAGTCCGCCAAGAAGGATCGGTCCAATTGTGAAGATTTTCAATGCTCCTGCTGTGAGTAGTGGCAAAATCATTTTTTTGAATTTAGCCCGACCTGCAAGCCAATCATTACGATTAAAACCAACAATAATTTTTATCTTAATCTCATAAGATAGTTTTTACTTTAAATGATATTTAAAAACACCCATCAGTTTTTTTTCGTTTCCAGAAAGTAAAATTTCCAGTGTCAATGAGTGAAAGGACGTTGCAAACGATCACGCAACATTTACACGAAGAAAGGAAGAGTTTAACGATAAAATAAAATTTTTTTTCTTACCTTCAGTCAGTGCTCGAGCAAGTGGCTTCTCGTCAGCATCGATTTTGAGAGTGTGACTCTTAAAAAACGCCACAACCGAGTCATAGATCATAGATAACAGCTTCAAAGCCCTCTCAGAAGATTCCTGCGGCAGCGCAGCCAATAAATCAGCTTCCGCGGGTATTAATAATTTTCCACTACGTTCCACTAAATCCCAAAATCAATCGTCAATTAAATTCTCCATCATGGAATAATTTTTGTGGGAGTTGTTTAAACTTGAGATGATAAAAATAAAAACTTACTCGGTGCATCCCTCACGAAGGTGACCCCCGGAATGATTTGAATATCATTCGATCTGGCAGCCCGGCTAATCAAACTGTTAGCTTTGAGTGTGAGACAACTGATGACGGAATCGTCCAACGCCATACAATCCAGATTATGAGGATTTACTTCTTGAACTGGTACTGCCATCGCTGACGCGACAATAAGCCCGAAAATCACGAGTTTATTCATGTTTTGAATATTCGGTTACAGTAAAAACACCACTGGAGTGTAATAAAACTACTTTACGACCGAAAGACTGAGCAGTCGTAGCGATAGAACTGAATCCGAATGATTTTCGGAGCTGAATGTGTCTTGGCCCAGTCCTGCGTGATTCTTTATACTCCACGCTGGGCGTCTCCCACTTTAGCTCTCCCAGCAGGGACACAAGGTAATGTCTCATCATCTCCAGTGCCAACACAGTCACAGTCAACACCTTCCTCAGCTAAAACGCTTTCGTCTGATAATTTTTTAAACAAACCTAACCGTCGGTTGGATGCTCCCTCGGCCTGGGCTTCCACCACGCCTACCACGTCAATAACTTTCGTCTAAGATCATGTGAGATTCAGATAACGTTGAATTCGGGTCAAAGGAAGGAGATGTCACAGTTGGACATGGAGGAATTTAAATTTGAGAACGATACATCCTGTGTCTATTGTTTTATTTCTCTGATTCCATCAAGGAAATATGTTATAGCTGGGAGGGGTTTGAATATCATAATGCATTATGGAGAGAAATTCCTTGGCTTTCTTTGAGATAAATAAGTGAATAGACTGAATGGATCGGTACAGACGTGTTAACGACTGTCACACTGGTTTATGAACGATCGTTCAACAGAATTTTTTACACTAAACGTCTTTCTAGGTTTGCACTGTGCATACACAAGTAACCAACACGGCTATTATGTGAAGGAAAATAATTCTGGCCTATTTCAACAAATTTATTCGCAATGGCAGAGTATTGTTTCTCCATGACTTTCATAAAAAAAAATGTTGACATTGATATTTTTCGTTTATTAGATGGATATCGTTTTACTGAAATAATCTATATGTAGGTTTGGAAGGAACCGTTGGATGATGAAAAAAGTTTTTTTTTGTTCGGTTGAATACCCTCGTTCTAAGATATCCAACCTTGACCCAACACGGCCATTGACCATCCGTACAATCCAAGCAAATAGATCAGACCAGTCAAAATATATGATGTAATTTTTAAATCATATTCTAGACGAAAGCAACTTGACAAGAAAAAAAAACTTACTTTCGGTAACCGTCGAAAAAAAAAAAAAAAATGCAAACAAACATCTAAATAGCGGTTTTTTTAAAATAGTTTGTTAAATACTTATTTTTTCACTATAATTCTTTCGACAAAATGTTATAAGCTTTAGTTTAAAAAACAATTTAATTAATTTATGTAAAGAACCTATATACTATAACCAAGATATTTGCAAAAAATTACTTTTTCGTTTTACTTTTATTGCATATGATGAAATCAATTGAGAAATATGAAATTAAATTTATTTAAAAAATTCTGACGTTTCTAAACTATTATAAACTGTTTTATATATGTGCTGGAGATATGCGATGACACGAGGTATTTGTGTATACATCCATTGTCCTCCATTTGTAGATCTTCTTAAATATTTAACAGGGACTCACACCTCGCCTGATATTTTTTCTCTTAACGGTAAATCAAATTCATTTGCCTCGCAAAAATATTTGAGGTCAATCTTCGAAAGTTAAAAAACGAGTCATAGTCACTTCCTCTTTCATTTTTGATCATTGTTGAGTCATATAATTGACATTAGACGGTAAAAAAAAAAATTAATTTTAACTGCGACAAAAAAATTTTAAAAAAGAAAGTCTACTGATTATTCATAATTGCTCGTGATTAGATGATAATTAAATGTATACTGATAAAATGTAGCACATCTTAAATGGAGAAATTTCCATGGCAAACTCACAAAGTTCAAATCAAATACACACATGTAAACTACACATGTATTTTTTATAAATCAAAAAATAATTTTTTGTATCTCAATAATTACATTTCTCCACAAAACGCGGTAAAAAACTTTCTCCCGCATTCCCATCTCTTACGTAATAGGCACTTCTGAAACAGGTTCTAGATACCGCATACCACATTCGAATCTGAATGAAATGTGTTTCAGAATAATAATACTCAAAGGCTTCCGCGTCCAACGGTTGGAATAAATTCTACTTTATTGCAGACTTAGATATATCCATTTAAATTATAATTTTATCGTTTACCACTACGGCGCCGTTCCCGATAGTAATTATAAGGGTCAGGTTCTTCAACTTGCTGGTCTAAAACATTTTCTAAGAGGCCCTTTCGCTTGTATCTATTGATATCCATGGGTCCGGTCGGAAGGAGTCCTTGGGCAAGTCTGCGAATACCCATCACTGCCGCTAGGATGAGGCTCATGAGACTCAGCACCACAGCCTTGCCACTAAGTAACGCCAAACCCTTTAGAGCAAGGGGAAGCATAATTGATTTAACTAGTACCCATCCTACCAAGAGAGGTACTAAAAACTTGTTGTGCTTCTTGTACTTTTTGTACTTTTTACCTGTAAATAATTATCAGATGAATAAAATTACATTTTTTAACTATGACTATTATATACATTTCATAATATTCCCTTAGAAAAAATGCTCGCCTAATCAAAATGCAAAAAACGATAAGTTTTTCACGCTTGTAACCGTTCGGCTGTATGCAGGCTATTTTTGTCAGTGATATTTTTTTTTTTGGACGGCTGTGGACCACTGCCAGTTTTTTTCTTATCTTCTTTAAAATGGTTAGAAAATTCTAAAGTATACAACATTTAATCAAAAAGGTTTCAGCGAAGCAGATCTGAGTCAAAATATCAATTAAAGTGTTTGGTCACATCATTCTTGTCATGAATTATATATTTTTATACGGTTCGATTAATTGAATTTACTAATAGATTTTTCACACTACAGTTGCTAAAATCTTCTGTACTAAATCTATGACATATCTTCCCCTTTTTCTACGTAAACCTCGTATCTGCAAAAATGGCCATTTGTAGAAAATCATCATAAACATGTATTAAAAGTGCTAACGAGTATTTTGATATCTCATTCAATACAGGCAGTTTTTTAATCCAAATAAATCCGGTATTTGATTAAATCAGACCTGGTTCACAGTGAAATTTAATTTAATTTACGTCTCATTTAGCCAAATTTGAGCATTTTTTTCTTGAATCTGTATGAAATGATTACAATACTTCACAGCTAAATAGTATCTAATTTAAAATGATCTAAAACTGTGCCTACATATACTATTATGTCCTCTTGCATCTATTGCATAGCCAGGGGGTCCAATCAAGTCAACACTCTTAGTTCCTCCGCTTTCTGCATTTTTCAATGTTTCTGACACTTGAACATCATTCGATTGAATCCATTGATGATCATTGGCTCGCGTCCAGTAGGGAATTATCAACACTATACAAGCTAATATCACCCACATGACGGTTTTACAGACTTTGCACTGAATCCCAGTTCAGATGAAATCTACAAAGTCTATCTAAGATCTGATGCAGAACTTTAAACCCGGTGACAATAGCCCTTGGTTTATATACGATCTCGATCGATGTAGGAAGATCCAGGGAGTAGGAGTTATTCATTTCACATGGCAATGATGCATGAATAACAGATACAATTGTTCTTCTCATCAGGCACAATGGAACATTCAGCTGGACCGTGTCAAAAGTCTAATGATTGTTTGTTAGAATGAGGATTTCTTCCACAAACTCCATGGGAGACTGCCACTGTATAATTATACTCCTGCATTAATTTCACACTCAATCAAGAATCTGATAAATTATTCAATTAAAAAAAATTTCCAAGTTATTAGTTTAGTGGCGGTAATGCACAATACGCATGTTTCGCTTGAGTGATTATCTTGATAACGAACATTACTGATACAGGATATGTCGTGAAGACTAATGAGTTCCGCTTTAGTGAAAAACTGGAACGAAATTTCTTCTACCAACTGAATTTGGTGACTTTTTGACGAGCTAAGCGATTAAATTAGACGTTTGACTATAGACCACAAGAATATAACTGTAATTCTACGATAAACTCCAACCGCACTCAAGTAAATCCACTCAGGTATAAAAAACCTCTTGTATTATTTTCAAATTAAATAAATACTACATGACGCTGTGTGCTTATTTATCGTTGGATTACGAGTGTATAAAATTATTTAACTGAACCATAAACTATGATATAGGTTACCGACTTCACACGTGAGGAGGTCTTATAATTTTACTCACTTTTAAACGATGCCTGAGAGTCATTGTCTGAATACTGGCCAAACAAGTATTCCGGTAGTTGGATATCTCGAGATTTTGCTTTTTCATTGTCCAAGAAATCAGTATTAAATTGTTATTATTATTATTATAAATATATTTGATGGTAAAAAATTTTTATTGACCGATTACAACAATGTCGAGTTCCAGAGTCACGCGCTGAATCGATTTCCAATTGAGCATCGAGCGGCTGAATTGTCCTGAATATTCTTCGAGCATAACAGAAAATGATACGTCAATAGAAACTATCCATTATTTCTCCGGCAAAGTCCAATTATCCCTTCTTTTAAAATTGAATCTATTTTTTTATTCTTCCATGTGTGAAAGTATCCAAGTGTTGTCTACCCCTAGCCTTGAGTGTGCACGTTTATGACTTGTTGAGAGGAAGCTTCTATCACAGTACTTACGACACGCATATTCCGACGAACTAATTTTTCACGGACTACCAATTTTCCTGGCAACTCAAGCGTAGCTAGTCGTCGACTCATATCTCCCACTGGACATCCAAGATAGATCAGTTAGTCCTCGGTAGTTCACCACGTTTATAAGCAGCTCCTGCGATCCAAGGTGTCTTCTTAATCGATTGAATAGTCAAAAAAAAAAGTGGTGCTTGCTCCAAACATGACGGGAGCAAATCCAGATGCTCGGTGTGTTCCTCGTCCCAATTAATTTTCTGGAAAATCATGATGATCACGTGAGACTGTCGTGAAATGTAAAATGTCCGGTGTGAAAAAAGTATCAAAACAAAGTGTTCAACAGACTATATCGGTAAATATGAAGTTAAGAGTGATTCTAGTCGTGATTATCTTGACAATGAGTTGCTGCGCAAGTGCTAGCAAGACTAAGAGCCAAATAAAAAATGCTGAGAAAAAAATAACGGAACTTTCAAACATTAAATTAACTATTAAACATCCAGGAGTTTTGCATAATACCAATAATTCAACAATGGTTAGAAAATCAACAATAAAAATTCCAAGAAATCAAACTTATCTATACAACAAACTAGCAAATCCTGAAACTTCTTTAACAATTGTCAATAGACCAGAATTACGAGGTAAGTTAATACTTAATTGACGATATTGTAATAAATTTTTTAATTCAATATAACTTGCAGAACATAAAAAAAAAGATAAACACAAGAAGAAGATGAATCGTATTATGATGGCACTGTTATTGGCTTATAAGCTTAAATTTGCAACGCTTATACCTACATTTATTGGTGGCCTTTTGCTACTTTTAGGAACAACCGCCTTGGCAGGATTTTTTTTTGCTCTCTTCGCCGCCATACTTGGACTCAAAGGTCACTGACATAAAATTATACAATTATATCCCGTCATTATAACGAATTAAGTAATAAATAATCGAAATGTATTCGCTCAAAAATATTTATTATCCTCAACTCACATATCTAATAACATAAATAATACAAAAAGTAATAAATTAATAATCGATATATTGAATCTAGTAATCTTAAATCTATGTCGACAGTTATGGTTTATTTTTTTTTTTATGTTTAATCCTATTATTAAATTCCTTATTCATCCCAATTCATTTTGCTTAACCAATCGACTGTCCATGGCGAAAAAATAAAAAAAAAAAAAACTACGTCAACTGTACTCAGGAAGCAGGTGCGCACAAGTGTGCCATTGGTCGTGCTTGACACGTAATAATCAGCCATAAGAGAGACAACGGAATTTCTATTTCCGCAAGAATTTATCAAGGTTTTACTAAGAATATACCGTTGATAAAAAACCATGGATTATTCCTTCTATCAAGCCAACATACCACCAATCAATAAAATGTCCCAGTCAAGTTAGTAGTCCTCAAAGTCCAACAACCATACAAAAATCACTGTCCGAAAAACGTTTTTTCCCGCCTGTCCAAGTCGTAAGTCAAGTTGTCGAAGCACAATTAAATTTTAAACCAACTGTTGATTAGGAATTTGACCGCTATAGGCCAAAGTTTGTGCATATTTCTTCTCAACATCACTTTTGGCTAACACGGGATCCTTCAGGCTCCTGTCCCATCCACCGCCACCACCGCCACCACCACCACTCTGCCATCCACCATGATGCGAGTCACCACCGCTACTCTTTTGGCTGAGCAGCTTCTTCAAACCGATGATCATCGACAAGACCAAGGCTATTTTACTGATAATCAAAGCCTTTCCAGCCAGCAGGAACAGTACACCCATGGCAATAGGAACCAAAGCAGCCATTTTCATTGCTGCGCCCATCATCATCATGTTCATCATCTTCTTCATCTTCCCTCGACCTTCGTCCATGCTCCGCTTCAAGTCACTAGTACTGGTTTTGGGCAGGCTGATGCGAACATTGAAGCTATTCATCAAATTCACAATCCGATCCAGCAAAATATCATTTAGAATATCATCCCTGGTGACTCCAGTCCTGGCAAGGTTTTCTAGGTCGTTCAATTGCCGGGATGATGTCCCATTGAAGGGATCAGCAACTCGAACCAGCTCGAGATTGTCATACAGAGGTAAAGTATTAATTTTGCCTATTCTATCAAAGAAATTGATGGCTTTCTTCTTTAAACAGGGTGAAACACCTCCCGTCCGCAGTTGGCACTCTTCGTAAATCCGAAAAAACGATCGAAATCCCTTATCGAAAATTGTCTCATCGACAGACGATGTAAAGCTGCACGAGACAGCCCCAAATACAAGCAGTACCGTCACGAAACACTTGACCGACGCCATTTATGCAGTTGTTATTCTCACAGGGATAATTGACGCGCAAAACGGGCGCAGAGTTCTTCCTGCTAAATTCACGAATAGTTGACTGACACCAGGACGAGGTCGTGCAGGCTCCTATATACCGAGGTTCATGGCAGGACCAAGGAGCGAAGAGGGAGACTTTACAGGCTTCCCACGTGTAATGGGTTTTAGTGAAGACGGTGGAGTGGTGGTAGACACTGAGAGAGCATCCAGTGTAGCAGATGGAGAGTTTTGTTACTTTGCGAGAGGAAGGATGAGACAAGGTTAAGAATAAGAGAAAGAACCATAGTAGAGTACTTTTCTCATGGCAGTATGTGACCTTTGTGACACAAAGACCTACTCAAGTATTTTCTGCATGCCTAGCTTGCTCGAAGAGGGGGCGGATAAGAATCAAGGGACCTTAACGACAGCTAGATAAGTGAGCGTGTGCATCGAACATCCATCGACCCACTCACGAGTCGCTCTATACGACACAGTGATCCTTCTGACCTTTGGGCTAGAGTTGGAATGAGGATCTAGTCCATTCGTGCAAGGCTCTTTAACCAAGAGGGTGTAAATCAGCTTTCATTTCTAGGAAATCATGACATCTTCAATATATTTACCATATTATTCTTTTTCCAAAGTCTTTAATGACATTTTTATTTTTTCCCCGACAGTTTCAAATCATCTACACTTGCATTAAGGCTTGGATTAGTTGGTTTTACCTCTAGAGACTGAGAAATGAAAATATTTTCAACGTCAAATATTGATGGCAAGGTTAAACCTGGTGGAATGTCGGATTATAGGCTATCGTGTTAGATGCGGTAAAAGGTAATAAATTTTTTTTTCAGAATAATTATTGCACGTTAATGATTGATTTATCACTGAGTTGATGACCAGTCAGGTATAGTCCAACGGTACATTTTACTGTGGAAGACACCTGTCATCTTGGCAGATTGTCAATATACTTGGTTTGACTCGCTTAATTAATTATACGGCTTGAGTGTGGCTTTTATTGTGGAAGTGTTTAATTAAGATTTCATTTAATGTCGCGGATTAAACGACACAATGGACAATGGAGCTGTTTATGCACAACGAGGAGCGCAGTCATGAGTGGGTGCACATTGTCTCAAGGTGATCCACCATTGTCTAAGAACGCGAGTGCGATGGTCCATGGAGAAAAGAAAGGAGGATTCACTAAATTACTGCGTCTGCGGGATTGAGGTTGAAAGCATCACTAATGCGGAATAAATGCAGCAGGCATATAAGAAACAACGTATGTGCTGACGAGATGCTCTCCTCACCTACTTTGCGATTATCCCATGGCAGAATTAAGCCAGCAGGACGTGGCGGCACCTATTAACACCGCCGTGCCACATTCTGAAGACACAAACGTCCAAACAATTACCAAGTAATTCTCTCACGGATTATGGCCAATTTAAGGCAACTCAATTTTATCTGGGTCTTTTGAAAAACTCTTTTTTTGTCTCGCTGCACCCGTCTTATTGTTCAAAGGCTCAGTGAAAATGTATCGAGATATAATTTGGAAATAAAAAGTATGTTCCATAATGATGATTTTTTTATGTCATGGATATGAGACTGTTGCGTTTATAGCACTATGTGTGTTTATGTGTGTAATCATCCTTGTGGCCCGGAAAGGAAGCGATGGAAAATATCCAATGACACTTTTTAGACCCCATTAACCACTTTCCGCGGCTCTTGCTGTGTCAATTCTTCGTATGACTCGACACTCGACTATAGTAAATACAGAGAAGAATCAAATAAAATCCTATTTTCTATTCTATTACTGGTAAATAATACTATGATGAAAATACATGGCGAAAAAAATTACTATTTCATTGCACAATGAAATCAACATCTTGATCGTATTTTTTTCTTAAGATAATTACTTATTAAAAAAAATTACTTATTGATTTCTAGATGATGTTATAGTAATGTTTTTCTTTATTGTCAAATTTTTAATTCTAGATAAAAGATTCGGGAAGTGCCTTACATTTAAAAACGAATATTAAAGACGAATTAATTCCTTACATGCTAAATAAATATACGTTTATAGTTGGATTATGGTGAATTGATTTCTTAACAATATATCTTGCGATAGTAGTACGAAAAATTTCATTGTTGTTATACTGTAACAGCCATTTTTTAATTGTTATGATTGATTTATCAACTGTTGAGATTGATTTATTTATTAACTGTTAATAAATCGATGTTTCTGCTGTATGAGCTATTCGTAGGCACATTCCCTTGAAAAAACCGATTTTTTTTTAACAGTAGTAAAAAAAGTAAGCTGATTATTTTTATAATAAAAGCAATTGCCGATTTGAATATTGAAAATTTTTATTTAAACAATGGGCTAAAAGAGGTATGAATAATTATTTAGGATGTAGTGATTATGGTCAGAAGTTTATAGGGATGTCTTTTCGAAAAAAAAAAAAATTTTTAATCGTATTGGGTTTTATAAGACTATTTGGCACTTCCCGAACTTTATAAGATACTTATATTTCATGTTTTGTGAAAAAATATAATCCTCAATCATTTAACACACAACTAATAAAATTTTTATATCTTCTCCAATAAACAAAGTAAAATAATTGAATATTCATAAAGCAATCAAATGAAACTTTCCCAAGAAATTTTCACCGATGTGTCTAGCACTGATACACTATTCAACAGTTTAATATCGTTCTCGTTAGAATACAATGATGGAAATCAA
The DNA here is from genome assembly GCA_002156465.1 of Macrocentrus cingulum. Taxonomy (NCBI): domain Eukaryota; kingdom Metazoa; phylum Arthropoda; class Insecta; order Hymenoptera; family Braconidae; genus Macrocentrus; species Macrocentrus cingulum. The sequence continues at coordinate 14,664 of MVJL01007842.1, forward strand.
TGCCAAGATATTATTACCGGGAAAGCTCTGTGTGCTATCACACAGCAGTAGTAATACACATAATGGGTAACGAAGCAATGATTACGTGTGTAATGCATCCATAGGTGCATTCACGCTCTGTATGGTGTAACTCTAGTTCTGAACAAGACGACTTAATTGCTCATACACGCTTTATAAAAATGACTCGACCACGTATAACGACCAGTCAGTCTGGACGCGAATATGCATCGAAGACGATATGTGTTTGGTGCGATAGTGCTAGGGGTACTGATAGTGTCAGGTTTATCGGAACCATTGAATCGCAACCAAATGGGTTTTTTCGCTACGAGAGAACTGCTTGTCGATTGTGCCGGCAGCCGCGCAGATTCACCCGAGTGTCGTGCTTCGAACGGTGAGTCAAAAAATGCCGAAATTTCAAACAAGAACGAAACAGAGGATACATGGGGTCTAGCACAATATTTGGCAGATGATGCAGTCGATGAAGGTATAGTAATAATCTGTAAAAAAAGCTTCAAACTACTATCAACGTCTTTTCGATGTAAATTTTAAATAAATTACACATTGCAGCTCGCGGCAAGAAAAAGAAAAAGGGATTAGGACGTGTGCTGTTCATCGTAGGAGCCGCAATGAAAGCTACCATGATGTACATGATGATACATGCTGTGGCACTTCTTGCTGGCAAAGCTTTAGTTGTGGCTAAAATTGCCCTAGCCTTGGCTGCGGCAGTCGCCCTCAAAAAAGCTCTGGGTAAGCCTCATATAAAATTCATTTTTTCTCCCCTTTCTACCATATGAAGAATCATTTCAATTCAACCATTTATATAACCGATTCTTGTTTTTTTTACATTAAAAAGTTATTAAAAAAGGATTAATAAGTGCCTTTTCATCATTTATAAAGTATCAAAGATGTTGATTCATTTTTTTGTTGCAGAACACAACGATAAAACTTCGTATGAGATTGTCAAACATCCTCAGCACAGTTTTTCACAGACTCACAGCTCCAGTGTGGACTATGATCATCATGGATTTGAGGGTCATCGAAGAAAGAAAAGATTTACCCGATAAAACATAAAAAAAAGCCTTTTTTTTTACCACATTTTGTACAATTCACTAGCTCAACATGTGTTTTTGTTATTTATACTATTAAAATAAAAACATTATTTATTAACATGATATAATTCTTATCGATATTTGAATTTATTTAATTGTATTGAAATAACGAAGAAAACAATAAAAAATATATTAATAAATATTTCTTTTTTTATTTTTTAGTAATTAAAATATTTCTAATAACAATTATTTTAAAATATAAAAAGTCATCAAAAAAAATTTGTTCAAAACTATTGTCTTATAGAAAGTGAATCGCAAATTGAATTTTCATATATATATAAAATATAATGAATATTTATGCATTATTGATATGTTTAGTCTAACAATCATAGAAATTTTTCGTTAAAAAAATTAATGAGAACTATAACAACAAGTTAAAATAATAGAATATCAACAAATGAAAAATTTTGATTGAATAAGGAAATGAAAAAAAAAAAAAAATGCCAACTTAAAAAACAAAATCGAAAGTATATAGTTTACATATTCTTAATTTCAAAATAACAAATCTCAATAGGCATTAAAATACACTTGTCACTGATATAAATAATTTAATGTATGAAAAAAAAATAAATAAATACATATTAAAAAATTATTTGAGCTTTGTGATACAGATAACCAGTTAAATCTTTAATTTCACGTGGAAGGTGTGCCTTCCAAAGATCGCTGCCAGCCTCCATAGCCTCCATATCCTCCATGAGGATCTGAGGCCGTGGCATAAATCACTTCATGCCCACCACCACCACTGCTGGAGACCAATTTTTTCAGACCGATAATTGCACTGAGAACCAGAGCTATTTTCGCAGTTAGCAGAGCAGTTCCCGCTAAAAATGCTATCTTTCCAAAGGCCAGTTGTGCCATGACACCTAAAACAAACAACCCAAGTGTCAATTTCAAATTCAGTTAATTAAAAACTGTTAAAAACATTCCTACCAGCCATAGCGAGTCCTCCAACTAAAATTGCGCCTCCATATCCTCCCTTGTCTTTTTTCTTCCGTCCTAAAAAAAAAATAATCCAACATGACAAAATGCCCCTGTTTAATAATTAAGTAAACTATACCTTGAATAGCATCGCCCGGGATCGTTAGTTGGATACTTCGAGAGCCCATAAATTCGTGAAACTTTCGATCCAACTGATCATCAAGACTAACTGCAGTATTATTATTGTCGCTGGTTGATCGCTGTCCCTGGGTCACAGCAGGATCCTTAGCAATGGACACATAGTCATTTAGAACATAAACAGAGTCGTCTTTAATAGCCCGGTCCAACACCTCCACGGCTTTTTTCTTCAAGCAATCAAATGTATTCTTCTCCTTCGTACATTTCTCCCAGAATTTCGTGTAGTCCGCCCGACATCCCACCGTCACCAGCAAAAGCAAGCACACAACTCTCAACTGCATACCTCCAATTAATATCTTATCAAGGAATGAGTAGTAAGTTATTTTTTTGCACTATGACTAATCCTCCTACAATAGTTTCTACCAACTAGCCATAAGACTGAAACCTCTTGCGCCTTTTATACCGCCAACATTAGCCAGAGAATTTCCTCCACTTGGTGTATACAATATAATGACGAAGTCGGGTATACACGCGCTGTTTAACGCCCCGGCGAGAGCACACCTCAACCAAAACAATGTCGTACATGCTCTTGGGTAAGTATCGCTCTGACCCTGTTGCTAAACCATCCTCGAATGTGCCTTGATTTGCGCTATGAAAATTCATTTGGGCACAGCACAAGTCGAGCAAATCCGCAACTTGGACAATTTCATATCTCAACAGTATACTTTCCTACTGAAGAAACCATTAAGCCTTAGTCGATACATTCGCACGATTAAATAAGATATTTTCCCGCTTTTAGTATGTTATTATGGTACATAGGAGAAAATGTAATCGTGGCTGGAACGAAATACTTCCTGGTCAACTCCAGATGTGAGGTAGTTAGAAAATATACACTTTGACGTGGATACTGATGAATGTAGAACACATACAGTTAGTCGGCGCCGGGCAATGGGGAAAAATCAGGACATGTTAATAATATAGCAAGGATCAAAGGATGAAAATGACAGTGGTTCCGATTCACCTTAAAATCGACTAGTTGTAATGTTTATTCGGATCATAGTAAACTAATAATTTTACTAAAAGAAACACTCTAGCTCCTGGGGGTCCACACGAAATTCTTCCCACTTCTAGTGGATTCATCTTGGCTCGAGTCTGCCTCATAGACATCGACAACTTCCTTGATCACGTGCTGATTGTAACCGAATTTTTGGAGGGGCACGTTGCGGTAGAGTTTGTAAGGGTAATGAGTGTCATAAATTGTATTGTGCTCGTAAGTAGGCTGATGGGCAAAATCGTGATACCCATGAGCTAACGTGTGGGGGTATCCACCCAAGTTGGAAGATGAAGCGAATGCGTTCCAGCCCAACAATCCACTCAGCATCAGAGCAATCTTTGTCAGCAGCAAGGCCTTCTTCGTAATCACGAGCAATACTCCGAAAACAAGAGGAATCAGCGACGCCAGACTGAACTTGAACCCGAGGAGAAAGGGGAGCACGAGGCTTCTCATCAGCATCCTTCCTGGAAAAAAAAATCACGAGAGAGTCATTGACCCTGAATGTGCTGCCAGCTCTCGGGATCGTCGCGAAGTCTGGTGAAGGCCTTGCGCGTGTATACATCGACTTAGGTAAGTTACCCGCCGAGAGTGACTTGCTTCACGGTTTGGCCTCCAGAGGATTCTCACACACATATTAAAGACAATACTCTAATAACTAACTGTATTGGAAAAATCCTAAATAAGAAAAGTGATGAAAAGATAGTCGATATTCGAGATATCGAGGGGGGAAAGTCGAATATATCGTTTAGAGGCAGTGCGAAATTGAAATGATAAAAAAAGCGAAAAGTGCCTGGCGTCCGCATTGATTCTAGAGTTCACTCTTAAAAAAGTCATTTCGAAATCATATCGAACACATCTCGAAATATCTCAAATTTCGCCTCACATCTAATAGGTATAACGCGAAAATTTGAAATGATTTTATTCACAAGTGGCATCCATCTAGTAAAATAAATTGGATATTTTGAAAATGCACCTGGTCCCAACTGGCGATCAGAGAAGCTAGCGGATCGTTCATCCACGGTGAATTCCAGCATGCCGTTGCCATTTAAGGTAGGTCCCACTCGCATTTGCAGTCCCGGATAGATGTGGTTCAAATCCCACTTTAAATTTCGATGTTCCATGAGTTTTGCTGCGGCCTTGATGACGTTTCCAAAATCCTTAGGATCGTAATCAAGGTCTAGGAGGTGTCTTGCCTCCCCGGATGACCGCTCGAGTTTGACTCGGCCAAAATCCAGGTGGTCCTCGTCGTTCATCGACCTGAGAACACTCAAAGTTCCCTCGTTAACGCACTCGAAGGGCCCTTGAAGTCTTTTAGCCAAACACTGAACTAGTTCCTCGGTAAAAGTTTGAGAACTCTCGTCAACTTCACTGACGTTTGGCTCATCATTTATCGTCAAGGGCTCCATCATAACTGTGATTCCTGTTGATACACACACGAGCAAGAGTAAATCGCGCAGTTGGCTTCTCATTTTTACCCACAGCAAAAACTGTCGACCCTCTGCGAATTTCGAGCTCCTTTATAGCCTCCGCAGTGTTCACACATGAGAGAACAATCGGTTTCACTTGGAAGATCTTTTATCACAGGCGAAAGTAGTTTATGGAGGTTCTATACATATGCATAAAGTCTTTTGTTTAACCTGCTTGCATCCTTCGATACGCCGGATACACCCGACGGAGAAAAATAAGGACGCCCAGCTTGCCCTCTGTTTCTCTTCGATTAGTCTCGCCATGGATAATTAATTCAAGATCGGAAAACAAAATGATTCATACATATACTCGATAAAACGAAATGACATATACACTAGAGGAATTACGCTATGGTTATGAAGAATACAACGAAAGAATCTTTATAATAAAAATTATATTTATTCATAAATAACAAAGTTATAAGTTACGTTAATTGATGCGTCCCAGGCGCACCCGTATAAATATTATTTAATCATTGGGCAAAACTGTAGAACGAGCGAGACACTGACTAAGAGTCTCCCGGTTTAGTTGCGCCGGATCATCGCTAGTCATGATCCTGCAGTAAAATTTGTACTCCCAACATCCCGCGGAGGGAATATCTGTGAAATCTCGTGTCTATTAAATAAGTCCAAGTGTCAGTCATCTAGGTCATGTCACAGTCAATCGTGAAAAGTAGTCTTCGTATAAAGTTACATAAATTGTCTAGAAGAAGAGCTGTTCTTGGAGAAAAATCAGGGGAGCTTATTCACGGAACGTCGGACATAAACTTAGAGACATTGCACTTTTGGCCAATGCTTGCGATGTCCTCGGTTTCTTTTTTTCTATCTTTCCTTGAGCGTTAATACGATTTAAATAATTCTCCTGGTTCCATCTCTCGTTTTGTTAATTATTCCCATCACTAAAGAAGTCTTAGTTGGCGGGTTTGTACGCACTGTAGGCGAGATCCGCACCGACGGACCTTGCCCAACCGTGTTCATGGTGCTCCTCATGGTGAGCCGGGTGGGCCACGACTTCGTAGCTCTGAGCGTGCTTGGCAGCCATGAGCTTTTGCAGCGCGATGATGCCAGAGATGATCAGAGCGATTTTACCGATAATCAGAGCTTTGAACGCCAAGAATGCTAGGGCTCCCAGGACAATTGGGATAATAATGGCAGCCTTCAACTTGAACAGAAGCAGCAGTGGAGTCAGTAATTTCTGGAGTTTCTTTTTTTTTCCACGAGCTATAAGAAGACAAAATATTATCCAATTGAATCAATGATTTTTCTGTCACGAACGTTATAAAATCGATACTCACCTTCCTCCAACGAGCGAGTAACCTCTTCAGGCAAGCTCAGCTCAACAGTGTGCGTCGAGAGGAATTTTCCGGCTCGCTCTATGAGCGCGTCGTCCACGGCTGCTTCTCGGGCCTCAGCCTCACTGGGTAGACTCGCTTCGATCTCATTCAACGACCTTGCATTGTCGGCCCGACTGTAATTATAAATATGAACCGTTATCCCCAATTGTCAGATGCACTCGTAAGATTTCTGTATACGAAAGTAAAATTGCCCGATTGCTTTCCATTTCATGCAGATTACGTGCTCTTGCCACGATTACGCTCAAAGGGATTTGATTACGTGATGATTCAATGTTTCGATCAGTCATGAATTATTTTAATTGACCAAGCTTACCTATTTTTTTTCGCTTCCTCTGTCTGAACGATCCTGAATCCATCAGCAATGTTGAAGTCGGCAGATCGCGCCACACGATCTGCAAATTGCAAGGCCTTTATCTTTAGGCATAATGCCACGCCAGCTTCAGAGGAACAAGAAGCGTAAGTTTCGGCCATATCCTCGACAAACGATTTCGACCCGGTTTCTTGAGCTGGTGCGGCTAGTACCGTCGCTCCGAGTAATGCGATTATCACGAATTTCAGCATGTTTTTTTCGTTTTTGTATCCACCGGAGAAAAACTTCACTTTTTTATATTACAGAGGTTCTGAATAAAATTATATTAAGTCCAAGTTGTTTTTTTTTTCTTTGCAACTCGTTAACCGACGCCGATCGTATCGACACTGACCGAAAGAATCACGATGCTGCCTTTTATCCTCAACGCGAAAGGGGTCCGCGTACGTTTTTGAAATTTTGATGGCCCCCACCCAAGTCATGTAGGCCCACAGTATCAACACTATGTACATGTGTGCTCTCCCCTCCGGCCACTTTTTCTTCCTCTCATTGGACATGTGTGCGTTTGTATGTGTCAGACAATTCCGGCGGTCACCGATTGGCTTTGCGCCTGTCGTTCATCAGTACGGCCCATCTTTATACTTCTGGGCCTACGCCTCTCTTTTTTTTATTGACATCTACTATCACCAAAACTAGAAATGTGATACACATTGACTTGATGCAATTTTTCGAATCTGAAAATAAGGTTGATTGGAGTTTTCTTTTTTTGATATTTAAAAATGTATTTTAATGCATATATATTTTTCAGCTCCGAAAATGTATGAATGGGCGTTAGAACGAAAAAAAAAAAATGAGGAAATGAAACTTTGGGTGATGCTGGGATTTTACAGTTAGGCTTGGTGAGTAACCATAAAAATTATGTCGCCTCGTGTATGTGCCCGATGGCTATTGGACACAGCGTTCCTATGAATAAATTATTTATCTTAAATTTTGCACGTGAGAATTAGGACAGAGGGAGATGAGAAACATATAAAAACGCTATCTTGAGTGATTCTGAATTATTAATTCATTGCTAAACGAAATTTTTTATTCTATAATTATTCGCGTATAGAAATGGCGAGATTATAGTTTAATAACCGGTAAAAAAATGTTCGTTGGGGAGGTGCGGAGAGTTATTGTCAATTGGGTGGTGAAAACAATTTTTTGTTGATCTCGATGGTAATTAAAATTGTTTTATTTTCATGTTTCCGCGACATTTAACGGTTTTTATGGAATGCACGAGTGAGTTGGGATCGCGCCAGACCTCCGAAGAGGCCGCGCCTGCCGTTGACCCCAAATTGCGAGGTGCGAGAGCCTAGAAACAACCATCGACCGTTGAGAACTTGCTAAAATGAAGGGAAATTAAAAAAAAAAGCAAAAAAATCCTCATGAAATGCATATTGGTTTTCCTGCTCATATACACGCGCGCGTAAAAAAAAAAACTTTGTGAGAGAAGGACTGACGGACTTTCTCCGCGTCAGTCCAATCATCCTGGTCGGCCTCACGCAAAGAATAGAAACCGAACTTTGACAAAATTCGCAAATTTATGGAAGAAAAAAATTTAGCGGTGCTATAAAGTGGCCTATTTTCTCACAGCTAACATCCGTATCTAAAGTGTGCGTATTTTTTTCACTAATAGTGCGTAAAATGGCCCATTTTTTCGCGGATCCTGCGGACTTCCACCACTTACATAATGACGACACAAGAGTGAAAAAAATCGAGCACTATCGACATTTGTTGCAAAAAATATAGCATGCTGACAATGTTAACAGCGTGAAGTTTGAACTCTCCATCAGGACTACATTCGCAAGAGCTCGTTTAATTGCAACATTCATTATAAAATATACTATTTTTTCAACTCAATTTGAAAATTGTAAAAAAAAAAAAAACACGTGAAAAATATTTAATAAACTTGAAACATTTTTCTGATGGATTTACTAATATTTTACCGCATGAAAACCTTTTTTGCAACCACCCAACTAGTTGCTGGAGCGTAATTTATCGAGAGTAGTCCAAAGCGCAGTTAGCGCCGGATTGTAAATTGAAAAGAAAGAGTTTGCAGGAATCAAAAAAGACTCTACAGTTGCATGTTTATCACCAAACGGAAAACAAGATGCAAAGCGAGAGAAAACGAAATTCGTGTAGCATTGAGAATAAGACGAAGACATTAAGCCGAACCACTGGACACTACACGTGAGAAAGAAGTGGCCGAGACTTTCACACCGCGCAGATGAACACCTTGAATTAAAAATCTTGAAAATCATAAAATCCAACTAATCAAATGCATATCCTTTTAATTTCTCGAAATCATATAAAACTCCAGGAAATCCATACTAATCTAACAAAACACTATTTTAAATAATACAAAAAAAAAACGCAAATCAAGCGTGCAGTAAAAATTTTTATCGGATGAAAATAAGGAGGCAAAAAATTAAAATGTAAGGACAGAGAGTACAGAAGTATATATATTGGAACACTTTCCCCGCACCGACGCCGGCGAGAGTGAACTCGCTTGAAGATCGAGGTCAGGTCAAGGCCCCCGTCCAAGCGCGCAGACTCCATTTACAATCTCACTCAACGTACTTGCCCACTATTATTATTATTAGTTTACTCCCTGTGCCACTTCACACGTGAAAAAAAATTTTTATGAAGTCGGGAAACGGCTTATTAAATTTACATGGCAAAAAAAAAGCGATAAAATTGTACATATCAAAGACACAAGTACATAAAACACAAAGAAAATTTATTATCTCATCGCAGATGCCACAGTGGCAGTGCATTTATTTGAATTTATCGAGCAAGGAGTTGGAATTAAAATTGCCCTCACACATTGGCGCAAAGTAGGATAAATTCTAGAGACCTAGGACACGTTTACTATGAGAGAAACGTCCTTCCTCTTGGCTCGCATAGAGAGTGTTATTCTTTCTCCATGTACACGCAAGCAGCTCGGATGCTGTCCCAGCACGACCTGGTTTACTTCGGTATACATGTGTTCCCGCAAGTCACACGCACGTCTGTATTGAACGGCGAAGAGAGCGTGCGTAAGGTGCGTGCCTTATGTAGGTAAAACTGCCGGACGCTTCTCTGAGACTCGATGGAAACCGTGCTCCCGTGGCCTGCATTGACGTCAGCCACATTTTGATATCCGGCTGAAAGCCAGATTATTATCAAAATCTCAAAATTTTGCAACATATCAAACTTACCCCTTTAACATATAAGCCAAAAACTCAAGGCTCCAATTTATCTACCCCCACTTTGAAATATTTTCTATAATGATAGTTCAATCCGTTAGTTGAAAAAAAAAAATAATTATTATAATAATATCTCACACTCTACAAAAAAAATTTCGCAGTAATCGTAAATTTTTCTGTTTATTTCAGCATTTTCATACAAGGTCAATAACTCTTAAAATTACCCTATTTTCTACCGAGTACGAGTGTTTTTTTCTATATCTTAATAATTTATTATTATTAGTATTTTTTGTTAACGCTATACATAAAAGTATTCCTCATGACGTGACTTACTGTGTTGAAATAAATACTCTGATGATAACGATCAGTAAAAATGATAGAAAAAATGATAGGAAATTCACGAGAGGTCATTAAATAGGGATGTGCTAAGGGAAGGGCTATTTTTATGAGCGCGGAAATGGTATACAATCACAGTGCAATTTGTCAGTGGAAAATTGGGATGAAGGTTAGACGATGAAATGTATCAGGAAAATTCAGTGGGATATCCAACTAACTCAGGAGCTTACTGGCTTGTAAGCAGAATAAGCTAAGTCCTGAGCTGATGATCTCGCCCATCCACTGCCGCCATGACCAACTTGGACGACTTCATGACCGTGTTCATGACCGGACACGAGCTTCTTCAGTCCAATGATGGCAGCAAGTACCAGAGCCAGTTTGCTGACAATCAGGGCCTTACCGGCGAGCAGAGCGAGTGCTCCGAGTGCCAAAGGGACCAAAGTACCTCCAATGAGCAAGGGAATAGCCATAAGACTCATATTCTTCTTTTTTTTGCCACGACCTGGAAAGAAAAAAATTTATTTGTCAGTTTCTCTTGCGAAAAAACAAAAATTTTTAGTACTTTTTGAGCTACCTTCTTCAGTCAAACTTCGCGACAGCTCCTCCACATTCGGCAGCTTGAGTTTCAGTGTGTGACTCTGGAAAAATTTAATGATTTTGTCGAAAATCATGGTATTCAAAGCATCCTCTTTGTCCTCCAGTGCTCGAGGTAGTGAGGCCTCAATTTCCTGTGGAGTTTTCGGCGCCTCGTCGATTTTATCACGACTGTCTTCGTCCTTAATAACTGTCACACCATCGACAATATTTAGCTGTACACTCCGAGACATCCTATCCATAGCTGTCAATAGTTTGAGCTTCAGACACGAACTCATCTCGTCACCGGTGCAGTCCTTGTAAATTTGGTAGGCGTAGCGAAGTTCGCTAAATATTCCATTGGCAGGTGAAGACCTCCCGGTACCGTCATCCAACGAATTTGACTTTGCGTTGGTCTCTGTTGATCTAGCTGATGCCGCGACGACGAAAAGCACCAGGGTAACAAGGTGGCCAAACTGTCTCATGATTCCTGTAGGATTTTTTGTAAACATTAGACCACAAATAAATTCAAAATACATGAATAAATGCATCACACAATTTTTTTCTTTTATTCTACTTTTTTTTTCATTGGCTACTTGAAATTCGCCGAGGTAAATTAGTGTCAACGATTGCCGTTATTATACCGTTGCCAACTAATCTCAAGTAAAATCAACTCGAAGACTGGGTCAGTGATGAACAATTGATCGTTGTCGAGTTTATTAGATTAAAAACAAGAAAAAAAAACATTGAATTCACAAGTTTTGGGAAGGTTTTTCCCGATTGTCACACGGATAAAAGTGAAAAATATGTGATAATTGCAGGGAGACAAGTAAAAACAGAACTATATTAATAAAATGTAACTCGCCGAGATTGCGATGGGATTGCAAAGCGATGCCGAGATGCGTTTTCCTCAAGAGCACTCTAAGTGGACTGTACGTAACGGAAGCCCTGCCCTAGCTCTATATATCTGGTCAGGTGTACATGCCGTACTCGGGGATATTGCCCCCCACCAGATTCACAACCATTTTCATACTAGCATCAACACTGAGAGGCAGTTTATTCGTTTAAACGACAACAACCACCGAAGCGAGGCGAGATGAGACGGAGGGTCTTACTCTGTCGTTTCTACTTCCATGCGCCCCCGTCTCGTCCGATTCTCACTATCGCCCCTTTCAACCGACCAATCGGCAATCTAGTTGCACCTACCGCCACTTGGTACGGTTTTTTTTTCCTTCACGACGCCTACTCCTTCACTGCAAACATTATCATTCCAATCGAAGATAAATTATTTCATTTACTTATACCTTTATTTACTTGTTGATGATTTTAACTAGAAATCTTTGCCATTTCGCCATACCCAATACTAAAAAATTCACTTTTTTTTTTTAATGGAAAATAAAGAAAAAAAAAACAGATCTTTCAATGTCTAGTAATAAATCTTTGCAATGACATTTTTCGATATAAATTTCTTTTTTAAAGGGAAAAATCATTTTTTTTTTTAAATCTATTGAATATTGTTTTTGTTAAAAAGATTTTTTTGTTTCTTTATATAAATTTTACTATCGAAGAAAGTGGTGCAATGAAAATTTCATATTTATATTTAAATTGATTTGTGGAGAAAAAAAGTAAATTTTTTTTTCTCATTGTTTTCCATTTGGAAACTAAATTTCATCGTTGAAAGTGCATCGTCAGGGGAAAAAAAAAATTAGATATACAGCCTCAATACGACGGTTTTTTTTTGTTTTATTATTGTATACTCAATGAGAAAAGGCCGAACATCTGTGCAACCATGATTCAACAATGAAACTCACATTTATGATGAGCTTTCTAAGACTGAAATGCAATCTAGCTTGCGCATGTGAGTGTATGTAGTTTCAAAAGTAGTCCTCAGGTTCATTATAATTTATATATCCACTCTATTTGCAGCCACATACGCTGGCAAGTAGCATTCGATCTAAAAAAAAATTACTAAATTGATTAGACATCAAAGAAAAAAAGTTTTTTTTTAATTTCTTTAACCTTGACCGCGTACGCTTGATCGCTTTTCTTTTTCATAATTCCGTTCAAGAGTCTGTTTATCCGGGTTATACCAAGTGAAAATTCGATATAAACCTCACCAAAAACTCTCTTTCTGAAGAGATACATATATTTATTCCCCAATTTCCACAAAACATTCAATTTTAGTATCTAATTTTATTTTTTTTTTTCATCATTGTTTCGTACCGGAACTCCTTGACGTCACTGATTTCACGCGAAGGCAGTCATTCCAGGCGAAAGCGAGGGCCCGCCGGAGATGTGCACAGCAGCAGCTCGACTTCCGGTTGCCCGATGCGTTCACCTTTTGATGCACGATAATTTTTTACAATGTTCATCCATAATACAACGAAAAAACCTTTCATCATTAGAACATTTCCTCTTGAAAAACCGTAAATTTTTTTAGTCTCAGTTTTTTTATCCGTTTTTTTACCAATTGAGGTTAAATTTCACGAGGATTCTGTCAATGTCCCGTTTTCCTTAATCACGATCTTCACTAAAGGCATGATCAACCGCGTGAATCGGGACTTGTTGCCTCAGACACGTGCATTGTTTTCAAATCAAGGTCTCGGCCGTGCAGTCATCTGGAAAGCTGCAAGCTAAATGTGCGAGCGAATATGTACATGTATGTTTTCTTCCCCCATGTCACGGCCTCCCGAGGACTTTTCACTTTGATCTGCAACGATGACGCCGCGTTAAAAGCCGTCATATCAATGCCGCGAAAATTAGTGTCATGCGATACAACACGCTACACTGCTTCGTATATAGACATCTACATCAACAAATATATAATTCCCTCACATAATTCAGTAAGTACCTTTGAAAAAATACAAAAATTAAACAAAAAAAACCACTAATTATAAACGTTGAAAAATATTTTCAAACTTCCAATCATTATTGGTATGTACTGTTCGTTTGTTTTGGTTTTTATTGAAAAGTAATAAGCTCAATAATTCTGAAGGAATAAAAATATAACCACCGTATGTTTATAGGGACAATATTATATAATAATTATTATAAGCATAGGATTTTTTTTGTCTTTTGTTTTTTTTTAAAAAACACATAATAATATTTTATCCTACTTGGATTTCTTTGGAATTCGTAGCACAATTGCTCGTGTCCTTTATTACAAAATGACTTGATATAAATACCAAGAAAAAAAAAAAAAAACATTCGACAAATAAATTATTTCCAAAAGATACAATACAATAAATATTTTATCCTAAATATTAAATATAGTATTATAGAGTATTCGGAGGTACTAAATAAACTGTTGGATCAAGTTTAAATAACTTGAGCCACGTATAAACGGCACGTGAAATAAAAGGAAAAACGAAGAGTACAAAAACAAAGAGAAAAAGAGAGCGAAAGACAGAAAGAGAAAAGAATGAAGAATCACAGAGAAAGTTAAAAGAGAAACCAATAAAATTTCGGTGGATAAAATTATAAATTTAAAGACAACTGCAGAGTATCTAAACCTGCGGAATTTGAGCACTGAAAGCAAGCCGTTGGGCATGTTCATGCACGTCCTGAGGCAGGCTTCGGGCCCAACCATGACCACTGGACCCACCGCCACCGTATCCACCGCCCAAGTCCGCACTACCCCCTCCGAATCCTCCATGGCCGCCGTCGTCATGGCTCACCACGTGGCTGCTGCTGTGGTGGGGGTGCGCGACGACCTCGTAAGTTACGTGTTTCTGCTGGCCCCCGAGGAGCTTCTTCAGCCCAATAATGGCGGAAATAACGAGCGCAATCTTGCCGACGAGGAGGGCTTTACCGGCGATCAGGGCAATGGTCCCAAGAGCGAGGGGGAGAAGGGCCGCAGCCTTCAGCGCCATCGCCATCATTAGTGGGCCCATGAGTTTCTGCGCCTTCTCTGCAAAAGAGAAAAAAAAGTATCAATAAAGCATCAAGGGAACCGGTAAGATGCGCCTGGATGTTTATCTTCTTTTGGCAAAGGCGTATAATAATGTGGAATAGGCAAGGGTCAAGGCGACAGGCCGGAAAAGAAAGTATGTCAAAAATCCCGTCGTGCAGGATCTCTCCCCTCTCCGACACCTCTCACCGTGTGTGGGACTCAAAGGGGAAGCCAAACCAGTTTCTGAGTGGGTCAATGGCTCCAGGGCCCTACCACCACCAACACTATCACCCGCCCGTTCATCATAGAATCCTTTAATTACCGACAATCAGCCGGCAAATGACGAGCGCACGGCTGTTACGAGGGGAACGCCTAATTAAGCTAATTGTGCTATACTTACTCTTTTTGCCACGACCCTCAACGACGCTGTCACTCAAGTCGTCCAAGCTGCGTCCGACCGACTCGACGGCTCCCAGGATGTCGCTGCCCTTCAGGTCAACTTTGATGGAGTGTGTCTTCAGGAAAGTTCCCATGCGGTCGAGCAGCAGAGTGTCGATGTCCGATGACTCGATGGACCTAAAGTTAATGGGTTATTGTGGATAAAGTATGCTGGTTAGATTAGGCTGATGGTTACCTTGGCGCACCCTCCTCTGGGGCTGAGGTCTTGACAAAATTGATTCCCTCCGACATCGTGATAGTATCATCCGCGATTTTTTCGTCGATATAAGTAAAGAATTTTTGCTTGATGCAGCCTAATGTCTGCGTCTTCGAGCAGTCAGAGTAAACGTCGGCCAATGGATCGTTACCCGGCGGCGTGCTATTCGCCGGCAGTGCGAATGCCACAGTTGCCACGAGGGCCCACAAAATCGCCACAGTTGCAATCATTGCCGGTTTAATTTCACCACTCAAACTCACGATGCACGTTCGAATCTGCGCTCGCGAATACTACGTGTCACAGGATGCTTGTTGACTTATGTTGCATCTTTAAGAGCCTTGCTTTGCTTTTATACCGACGATACACATACTTGTTTGGGTATCAACTTGGCGCCCCACTCGCGGGCCCATCGTCAACATCGTCTCACTTCCCCCTACCGAGAGATCTCTTCAACGACCTGGCCATCCCTGCAAATCCCCCGCTCCAGAGCCTCATGGGCTTGAGAAGTAATACGAGATTGGTGTCCTCGTGACCACGCGGAATATATCGAGCTTGGAGATTAATAATCTAGGAAATTATATATATTCCGAGTTTAGTATTTTCTCCTTTTAAAAACAACCCAAACGAGAGTATATAGCCAAGAAAACACACATTTTACTATTGGTTAATAATTCTGTTTGAACACGAGTTGGAAAAAATGAAATTACAATTATATTCTCCTTCGATAATTGACGGGAGGTCATAAAAATACAAAAACTAACATCCGAAATAAAGATGACGATTATCTCAATTGTATAGTACTGTTTTTTCATTATAAAAATACTGACAAAATAAATTCATAATAATTATTCTAATTAATATACAATTTTTACTTGAAACATGACAATAAAAAAAATCAACTTATACCATTTAATTTATAAAATTTTTTTGTATTTTTTTTCTGTAGTAGAAACTGAATTATAGGGAGAAAAGTAATTTTTCCAGTAATTGTACCAAAGAAAATTTTTCAACTATTTTTATCATCACTGCATGTTGACAATAAAATGAATTCATTACTAATTATACTATTTAAACGCATTATCATAGTTGGATATCTTTATGGCGTTTACAGTCATGTTAGATGATCAGTTATTATACATAATTATTCAATTATAAATTTCAATTTCGATAATAAATTGCCCTATATATCGCAATATGATTTTTTTTTTTGTATATCTGTAGATGAAATTATAAAGATGAAGCATTTTCTTTTCTCTGGCATAAAGTAATTGAGGTGAACTTTACAGTTATTGGAAAATTACTTTATAATGATGGACTATTTGATGGTGTGGATGTTGGCTGAAGTATATATATCTTCCCTGATGTGCTAAATTTTTTATGGACTAATTGGACAATGTTTTCGCGAAATAATTGCCACGAAAAACGACCTCGCGATGACCCGTTGGGAATTTCTCATAACGATCTATTACTTATCGGTTTGAAAGATCTGGCGCAAGATGATTTTAAGGTTATTCAAGTTTATCTATCATCACAAATGCTTGAGGAATTCTAGGTTATAGGAATACGCGATTGGTTGATGAGTCAAGTGTAGTAAAAAAAAAAAATCAGTGCATTTTGTGGTTAAGAAACGTGCAGTAAATTTGGCCAATTTCGGAGGGGAATTTGTCTCAGTATACTGCCACAATGAAGCTAATTGCCGCAGTTAATTTGCGGCTTTACGGACTATACGTGCGCACAAGCTAGTCCCTTTCGAAATCCACTCGAAGATTTCTTATACAACCGGGCTACTTGCCCATTTATAACTGGGTCGGCAGACCGGCGCATGTGTATTGCAGTAGCTCTTCTCTCTGGTCTTGATCTTCTCCCCTATTCACTCGTGTACTCACGTTTATTGCTTGAATCCCCTCGACCGGGATCTCGAGACCTCCGACCGCTGAGAAAACGTCGCTTTGGGCAAATCTCACATTCATATTGACTTGCGCCGACGCTTATTCTCTCCATCACGTACTACTTTCAGTGTGTACCATGACTTGACTGTTAAACTAGACACGATTAGGACTATACTTCCATCTAATTCTATATCCTATTTTACTGTTCCAAATATTATACGGCAATTTGAGTGATTCAAGGGGCAAAAAATGATTTTCTCGCATACTTCCAACTTTTTTATTCTCTAATTAACATTCTTCTGG
Source organism: Macrocentrus cingulum (assembly GCA_002156465.1). Classification (NCBI taxonomy): domain Eukaryota; kingdom Metazoa; phylum Arthropoda; class Insecta; order Hymenoptera; family Braconidae; genus Macrocentrus; species Macrocentrus cingulum. The sequence continues at coordinate 31,889 of MVJL01007842.1, forward strand.
ATTTAAATAATGTTAAAAATCGTATGGTAAGCATATTATCAAATAAAAAATATTCATTAATTTTATTCTCTATTAATACAATATTTATTGTTCTGATTAAATGTATAAAAAGCGTCAGGAATTGCTGAAATTGGCCGTAACTAACTTTCCCGGATTGATGAATACGGGGCCAAGCTATTAAGAACCTTTGAGCCAGTCCAGAGATGTCATATTCTGTTATTTTGAGCCAATAAAGGTTCCTAAACAAGCCTATTAATTACTGGATTGCCATAAAATTGTATAATACCAATAAATCCCTCCATAATTGTTTCTAAATTGAATAAACACCATTTGATTAGGTATTTTACTATTGATTATAGTTTAGAGAAGATAGAAAATTTGGCGCAATGATGGCAGCCAAACCTATAGTTAGAAAAAATTAGTTTAGTTGATTTTTTTGAATGATTTCAAGCTTCAATAGGAAGAATATGAGTTAACTAATCAACAAATTTTATATACAGGTCCAGTGTTTTGTATAGGACGCCCGGACAAATTTCCACACGGGTTCAAACCCAATTTTTTCTCTTCAAAATATTGGAATAAGTCTTCCAAATTACTGTTATCATTTTTTTTTTCTTTTATTTTGAATTTTTTATGAACAGTGAATTAATAATAAATTTGAATTGGAGTCATATTTTGATTTTTTTTTACATATAAAACGCCATATGTGGCATGAACAAAAGAGAGCCTTATCACAAACATTTTTGATGGTGAAAAATTGGAAATTGGAACAGAGGCAAAACGTCGCTGAGGAAATCCGGTCTAAATTGAGCTAATGCAAATCTAAAAGTGATTCCATGAAGCACTTTGAAATTTAACGCACAGCTAACAACAATCAACCGGGAGTATAGAAGAGTTATTTGAAGAGAAGGCAACCAGTGTTGACCGCAAACGAAAGTTCCTCTTCCTTTCAAAGTAACTAGACGCTTTTTTGTCTTTTTCCGACTCGACAAGCGACGGTGTTCGTCCTTCGTCGCCGCTCTCGCATTTCTTTCTGCCACTACGAAGCAACACATGAATGAGTGAGGTAAGTATGTACATAGAGAGCAGAGTACCTCCCCTCCGAGAACGTAACAAGGCGTGAAAATCACGACTCGCTTTCGTATACACAAACTTGTGCTCAAACGTATCGCACTTATTTGCGTTCTATTTACCTCTATAGAGTCTTGTAAAAAAATTAAAAAGTACCACGATAAATATACGCTGCAATAAAATTACGAGCAAGAAGATAGAGTACTTCTACCTTTGCGGCTGATACATCCGGTTGCTGCAAAGTGCACTTTCCCCTGCAAGGAAAAAGCCAAGTAAAACGTGTGGTCAGTGCAATAATATGTAAATTTACGCTTCGACGCATTTGTATTAATAGAAGTCAAGTTCATGGATTTTCCTAACCACAAAACACATCTGTGTCCTCATAAAATATATTTTCTCCAGTTTTGCCAAAAAAAAAAATTGTAGATGGAAACATTTAATTTTTTTGAAATAGTACATTGTTCACCAAGGGAGCAAAAGAGGTCATTTCGACCATGAAAAGTTTACTGCCCGAGCCGAAGGGCTCGAAGAGACAAAAATTTTTTTTTTGTCATAGTGGGAGTAAATGGGGTTTTTGCTCCCTCAATGCTTCACGCGGGTTGGAATAGTATACTTTCTTCCCTAGGTGCACAATATACGGGAATGAGGAGCAAAATATATGGAGTACTTAAGCCAATAATGATTTTTTTAGAAACCAAAACTTTAAAAATGAAGTACAATCTTGCCAAAAAGAACAAAAATTACAGAAATAGTTTTACCGTTGCCTATAAAATACTGTTTTACGCACTGCAAATCAAACTTTTTTTTTTCAAATGCTCTCTAAATTCGAATCAATCGTTTTCAACTGATTTCGCAGTTCTTTTTCGCTGATTAAATCAGTCGTTCAAAACATTGTTGAAAAATCAACCCTTTCACAAATCCACATTTGATTTAGCCGTTAAGACGGCTGATTTATCAACTAATATCAGTTGTTTCTGCAGCATTTTATTTTGTGCTGACTAAATCAGCAGAAAAACACTGAGAATCAGTCAAAAACGACTGATTCCAAATTGAGAAAGTGTATTAAACTGAAACACTTAAAGTGTGTTAAATGTAAATGTCAATATACACAAACTGTGTAAGAATTCTAGTAGAACTTCGAAATGTGTAAAAAGTGACTACATGTATAGACATTTACATTTAACACACTTTAAGTGTTTCAATTCAACACATTTCTAATTGATGCTGGATTTGCAGTGCGGATGTCAAATTTCAGTAAAAGCTCGCTATAGACAGCACACAAAGTTAGACCGAGAGATTATTAGATAATAATTTAAATAAAATTTGATTGCAATCAGAAAAAAATTCCATGGTATAGTCGGCGCGATTGAAAGAAAAAAAATTTTACTCGTTATTTTAGGTACCCCACACTGAGAATCTAACATCGTTTAATAGAAATGTGTCAAATTAGAACACCTAGAAGTGTGTTAAATGTAAATGTCCATGCACCAACTGTACATGACTTGTATATTCACTTTTTATACAATTTATGTATGGACACTTACATTTAACACACTTTAGGTGTTTTAATTCAATACAATTCGAAAAATACTGGATTTGGCGTGCATTTTACGCCGCATTTCCCTCGATCTTCAGAGAAATGCATATATGGATGAAAAATTAAATGAAATAGCTAATAAGAAGATTCCCAAATCCTTTTAAAAAAGTGTCTATTTATAATATACCCGAAATACCGTTTAAATCGTGACAATACAATTTAGAAAAAAAAAAAAACAATCTCATGACCTATTTTTAGCAATTTTGAAAAATTTCAAAATTTTATTATTACGCTATTTTTTTTTGATACTTTGATTTTGTTTTTTTTTTTTTTCTATATTTTTATGCATTTTTGAAAATGTTAAAATCGTAAAAATATTAAAAAGTCAAAATTTTCCAAAGAAAATTGGCATAAATTTTACTTTTTTTTTGATCAATACGAAAATCATTTCCACATGTATTATTGTATATACCAACAACGGCATCCTTGTATAATTTGTATGATAATTTTTTTTGTATCTTGACCTGAAAACACATGACGGAAAAAAATTAATTCAGTATACTTCACGTCGCTCAGTTGATATTAATAGATAATACATAGTTTGTCAAGCCATGAAATCAGGTTTTCTGGACACACGCGATATGTCATGGATAACGGTGCGCCGATCGAAATTCATCCAGAAGCAGTCTGACCACACACGTAACATATATAGACAGAGTAATAAAAATAAGAAATATATATTCTGAGAATCACTGGAAAGTGGAGATTTCTCCTTTGCACGTTCGCCTGCTGTCGTGTTCAAGACAATATCCTCGAGGATTGGAACTGGGACGATGATCGGCTTCCACATTTGGTCTGAACAAGTTTAAAACCTCACACATCATCAAAACATTAATGACAGAAAATCCTCGATTTATCCCTCGCAAATTGAATCTATAATGCCCAATAAATGCGATTAGACAATAATATTTCATAAAAAAATTTATTATTCCAACGTAAAAATAAAAATCGATACAATATAAGAAAACTAGCCTCTCAGGTTAAACGCACTTGAGCTGCCTAGCTGGCACTTGTTCTGAACAAAGCGCCAACAGTATTGGGGGGAAAGGAATGAAAAAAAAAAATTGTTAAAAGACTAAGGGAAGAAATGGAGTCAACGTGTATGACGTTGAGTGGAGGTAATATACACTTGCATAGAGTATATAAAATTGATTAAATATATACATAAAGCCAGCTAGCTGGTCGTGGCACAGAGCTTAAAGTCAACGATAAATAGACATAAAATAAATATTGTATGAGCCGCCAGAGATTAACGAGCGAGTTACCCGTTAGCCCAGGCGATAAATAACGATAGAATTTCGAACATTATTTGGCAGTTATTCCACTATTTCTTTTGCTCTAATGATAGCCCGAGAAGGCTTGGTTTTGGCCAGAGAACCCATGGCCATCGTCCCAGCCACCAGAACCAACGGAAGACCATCCAGCTGAGGGCGCGGGAGCTGCCCAGCCACCAGTACTACCAGAATTGTAGGCAGTAAATCCAGAACCTCCTTTAGTCCAAAGAGATTTCAGCCCGAAGAAGACGGAAATGGCGAGAGACAGTAGAGATGCGAAAATTGCCTTCTTAGCAACCAAGGCAATGGCAAAAGTAGCTAGGGTGGCTAACGCAACAATCTTTGCTTTAACCACAGCCAAAATAGGCGTTAAAAGCTTCATCAAATGCTTTTTTTTTCCACGACCTAGAACGAGAATTTAACTCAGAAAATCGACGATATGTAAATATTAGCTGGATATCTTAAATCTTTTTACCTTCAACCACCTCGTTGACAGCTTCTTTTACTTCAGCTGGCACAGAGTCAGCTAGGGCACGAGCAGATTGTCCCATTGCGTTGAGCGCTGGTGCAAAATTGATCTTTAAAATAGAAAAAAAATCAGATTAATGGTGAGAATTATTCAAAAGACATTTCATCTAATGTTTAGTCTATTTAGACTACGTGTTTTTTAGCGAGGCTAAGATATTTTTTGTACTTTTTTCTGCCGGCTAACGAATTTTACGGGTAATTCAGGTCAGTGCTTACCCTTAAACTTCGTCCAGTCAAGAATTCACTGGCTCTGTCACCAACAAAGTTCTCCAATGCATTTTGTCGCTGCATGACATCATTGGCAGCATTAATTTCTTGATCGTAAAGCACTTCAGATCCACTCCTGCTGTTCCTTTCGGCACTCTTGATAAGACTGACACCACCAGGCAATTCAATGTTTTCCTTGCTAAAGAATTCTTTTGCCGTTCGATAGAAGCTCTTCTGAATGCAGGATATACTGTCCTGTTGTAGGCACTCATCGATATCCTGGCTGGTGACGGATATCACCGCCAACGAGAACCACACGAATTTCAGATAAGTCTTCATGGTCACTGACTTCCGAAAACAGGCGTTTGATCGGCGAGACTGAAAGCGTTGACTTAGTAACACACTGCCCTTCACGTGGTAAAAATTTCGTGTGGTCCATCCGACAGGCTCTTTACCTTATATTTGGCGATGTCCCCTCTCCTTGAACACATTTGTGTCCTGCCCCACCACGCATTATTGTCTTTTTTTATTCCACCTATTTGCGTCTTATGCGTGTCTCTTCGTCATTGCTTCAGCGTTTGAGTTCACGACGAAAATTGTATTCACCAATGAGCCACAGCCTGCTCGGTCACAAGGTGGGACACTCACACATAACGTGACCTAACCGTCCTATGACAAATAGAAACCGCGCCTACTGTTATCTTTCTCTTCCTCCATGTACATTTCCGACATCTTCTTCCATTTCTCCCTTCTAATGCCGGCCTTTCTTTATCATCTCATCGTTCAGATTCTAACGGACACTTAACGGAATTTGCTAGAAATTTTTTCAATTTAACTGCTCATCAACTTATAGAATCTATTGATTCAAGATGATGTTTCATCGCTAGGGATGTATTTTATTATTCCCTTTTGGAATGACTGGTTCATTAGTTCAACATGTAAAAAAGGAAAGTATACGTAATAGAATAATTATTCTAGACACGAATTTACATGGACACCTGGAGACTCGAGTGAAAATAAAAATTGCCCACCAGTTGTTTCACTTTCTATCCTGGATTCTCAAAATTTCTGTTTGGTTTTGTCAATGCATTGCATCAGAAGAACTGAGATAGAGTAAGTGTGCCTTAAAGATATATGCACGTAGTAAGCCCCAGTGTGACGCATGCCTACTGACCAACCGGATGCGAAATGGCCAGGCAATGTATGAATGAAATTAAAAAGTCGTGCTTTGTGCCTGAAACATCCCGGATCCGACCTTCATCGTGCTACTTCAAACCAACAGCACTTTCTACTCTGACCCACGAACTGACTATATACCTGTACTCTCGCGCGGCTCTCTTCTCGATTTCGTTTAGTCTCACGCCATGTGAAAGGGCACATGCGCCAGAAATTCGAATGAAACCGATCAATAAAAGTAAAACCAATTCATCACTATCAGCTAAATCCAAAAAAAAATAAAATTTCAATCTCATTTTCAATACGAAATAATAATTGTCTAATAGATATTTTATATATAGCCATTTTTTTGAATATACCAAATTTATTATAAAATAACTAACAACCATTTTTTTAGATTACAAATTCATTTTTCAATACCAATTATTTTTAAACACATTTGTCTTATCCCCATACTAAACTTAAATTAATTTAAAAAAATCATAAACGACTCCGAGAGGTTCATTGAACAAAAAAAAAAGCATGTAATTAAATTCAAACACAAAAATTTGGCAATTTTTGAATTTTCTACAAAGTAAAAAGTTCGAATAGTTGAATTTTAAGACATAGGCACTTGACCTAAAAAAAAAAAAATCAAGTATAGATTTCCATCGAGCAAAAAACTGCCGATGATCATAGATCTCATTTGAATTTTAAATTTCGCGAATTATAAATGGAATGTAACGGTAATAATTTTCTCTTCTTTCTACAAATTTATTTCAAATATCATTAATATATGATAACCCATAACCCCCACACGTGAACATTCCATCAACGAAGAAATCCCGTAGACATGAATTTAAAAAAAAGACGATAAATAGGTTAAATGATCGAAATCGTAAACAAAAAAAAAATTACATAAGACGATTAGAGAGACAGTATAGATGAAGCAAAGTTAATAAAAGTGTTTCGGTAATATTGAAATCATCATGCGACTAGCTAGTCTGGATGTGCTGTTCTCGTCTGCAAAAGCCCAAGCTGGAACCTCGTCGTTTTATGATATTCGAAACGTAAAAAAGGTCGCAGTTGGAATGTGTGTCAGTGGGTCTTCCTGTTTTCTCACTGTCCAGAGAAAGATGGTGTACTTGTATATAAACCCATACATATCTTGCACGAGTAGCTCTCAAATAACCAAAAAGGGAAAGAGAAAAAAATCTCCTCAGTCTCACGCTCTTCAATCGATTCCGGATGCGATCAGTGAAACTCCAACGCCTGCAGCGACAATTCATCATTTCGATTTATTGATAAACGTGTGCCGAGAATTAACGAGAAAGTGGACCTTATCAAAAAATCCATAAACTCAAAAAAAAACGCATCTAGATCAGAATAAAAATCCTATAGAACTTGGTATTTTATTCTTGCAGCGATGGCAAAAAATAATATATCTTTAATGCCAAGGTCGTTGAATTAATTTAGTGAGAAGTTGGTATAACACACTTCCTCAAGTACTGAAGCGGGCGAGAATAAAAAAAAAATCATATATATATAAACAAAGATATAGATGCGCGTCAGGTCACTGACACACTTTTCTTCTTGGTTAAATACACCTTCCTCTTCTTTTTATGTTGGTTTCGACCTTTCACGAAGCCTCGCGAGAGTCAAGCTCGAGGATGTGACTGTACAAGTAAGTACATAAACATTCTTCTCACACTCAATACTAAACTAATATCAACGATCCCTGCTAAATCACTAGAAAAAGTTTATTTTCTAATTTTATCCTAACTTTTTTTTATACATAAATAAATACCAATACGCTAACTTGGACAAGGTGCTCCGATCGTTAGTATCTCTCGCAATCCACAATCGTTAGTTCTGTAGTCTAAAAATTTGATTAGACGATATGATTGAATCTCAGAACGTTTTAGTAAAATCAGGAACCTCCAACCACCCTCGATAAGGCGACAAATCCATACTCCGTTTGGTGTGATGATGTGATGATTCTTGAGCGTAGACTACGTGGCGACCACCATCACTCGACTTGTCCGAGGAAGAAAACTTTTTCGCAGCAACTATCAACGACAGCATTAATGCCAAAGATGAAGCCATTAGCGCTTTCATCGTTAAAAGACCCAGAGCTCCAAACCCAACAGCACCCAACGTTTTGCCTGCAAAGTCGATAAAACCACTATTCCTATTTAATAATTATTATAACATCTAAAACTAACCCATCATCAGGGCGAGAAGAAGAAAACTGTTGTTGCCGCCTTTTTTGTTTCCGCCCAGTCCAAGTCCACCATCGCCACGACCGCGACCTAAGAAAACAACAACGTTGATACAAAAGATTTAAGCTACAAGAAAATTGGGTGTATACCTTCGGATAAATTAGTTTTTTTTGTAGAATCCAAGGCTTTTGGCACAAAACTGCTCAATTTAATTCTTAATTCTCGGTCTTCAAGGAAACCTAGGATTGGATTTTTCATGGTCCTTGCTCGCCGCGTGACAGTATCAATGCTGTCAACTAGATCAACTCCCTGAGTGATTTTAATGCTGGACGAGGTGACAGCTTGGTCAAGCAGTTCTTGTATGACTCGTTTGACAATCCTCACGCCGTGACATGACACGGAAATGTTCTTAGGGTCCTCGGAAGAGCAGACCATAGGTATTCCTCGCCAAGGATCCTTGGAAATGTAATCTTTTAGGCTTTGCGAAGGTCCGATAAAGACTACTGCAACGATTACCACAATAAATCCATTAGTTCTGAGCTGCATTTTCAGCAAATTTGACAGTATCACCACGTCCGAACAACAAGACACAGGAGAACTAACGCTCTTCAAAGTCCATTGCGTTTATATAGATTGCAGCCGTCTTGTTTTACTTGAGGGAGCGCCAGTTGCAGATTACCTTTAGACAAAAACTGACATGAAATTTTCTTTCTGACTTCATGCACAAAGGCCTCTTGGACGATATATATTTTTTTTTCATTGCCTCTTCGTCTTTTTCACAGATTTATACCAACCGGACGCTTCACTCGTTCGATTCTTTCATCCTCGGGCGTTTTAGAGCGTTACATGAAATAGATTCTGAGCATGAATAACATGGACCATCAACTACCATCATCAAGGTTTTGCAGTATTGAGAACAGTTCTTCTGTATACGGAAACGATGACTTTTAGTGCTTGGTAGCGAATAAAATCCTGTCATATACTCGATTTAATTGGAAATTAGAAAAAAATACTATTGAAAACACTTGTAATCCTGTCATGCTGAGATTTTTGATTGACCCGTAGATAATAAGGCTTGATAGTATAATGTATGATCGATGGGAATATGAACTATAAGGTGTTGGGTATAGTATTATTCAGAAGGGAAATGCGATGTAATAAACGAGGCAAGGAGAAAGATCGGTTAATGAATCTAGTTCATCTCCGGAAAGCCTTTCTCTTCTGTTCCACTTGTCTCATATCAGCCTTCCCGTTCAGGCTGTATACGCACTTGCAGAGGATCAATATATAACTAGAACTGGACTGGAAATGGCTTGGTTATTTCCTGCGATGAATTGATCTACCCGGTTTAATATTCCTGTCGCGCCAGGCCTAGACACATAAATTAATTCTTCAAGTCTAATTACTTGAAATTGATAAATAACAAACTTGTTGTGTGATTAATTTTTTTCTGTAAGAAATAAATATTTAAAATACTGACATTTCTTCATAAAATAAAGTTTTTGTTTCCATTATCAAAATTAAATAAAAATTTTCGATGTAGCAATCATTTGATTAAATATCACGGGGAAAGTCCTGATGATGATAAGAAAATGAAAGTCTATGTATCATTAGAAGACAAAAGAATAATTGAAGAATAAAACAGTGTATTCAACGATGGAGAAAGCAGTTGATAAAGTTTAAAAATTGAGGACGCCGCATCATTGAATGAAATTTAGACATTTATGGTCATGATGGTTTTTTATGCTTGATCATGATGAAGACGAGGTCAAGAGTGAATACATACATATTAATAAACATATGTATACATGTATATTTACTCTTGACCTCGACTTTGCGCACAGTATAAAAAGTCCCACACACAAGCGAGTTTTTGATTACAAAAACATGTAGAGTTTGAGTACCAAGTAACGGTACGCGATGTTTAATGACTCAAAACCTTACAGTGGCTCACAAATTTATCATAAAAAAAAGATCCTCTAAAGTGAAAATGATTAAAAAATTTTCAAACAATGAAAAACACTTTAAAAACCGACAACAAAATATTTTACAAAATAAAATATGAAATATATTTATTCCGTTAACAATTATTATACAAACACACACAAAATCTAACATGCTACAAAATAGATTTATTAATGAAATAATGATAAATCAACAAGTATAGAAAAACTGCTGTAACATGATTAATCATATACAACCTGTAAATCTGAAAATCCGTCTTATCCGGTCATCGTCAACTAATAAGCAAGATTGCAGTCAGTGTCCGTCAGAGAGTAGTCATTTGTACTAAATAAAAAAAAATCTCACAAACAAAAACTAAAACATAAATAAATAAATAAATATCATATAAAACAGATGATTCTATAGAGTATATGTGGCTGAGTAATTCTGTACAAATTTGCCCGTCAACGACATAATCAGTAAATCTATCATCAGGTAACTGGTCCAAGTCGATGTCAAGGCTGTCAATTATTCAAATAAGTTCATGAAAAATGAATGATGAAATATAACAAACGATATTCAAGAAAATATCGTCCGTTCTTTGATGTCATCAGTGACTCTAAGGCGCAGGCACATGCGCAGAGTAAGCGAGTTCTTGGGCCGAGCGTTTCGACTCAGTTGGTAACGACTGACCATGGAAGTTTCTTGCCCAACCACTCGAGTAACTGTCGGCACCACCACCACCTGCATGGGCATGCTCAGCACTGTACGTGTGACTGGACGTGTGGTGAGGATGCGCCACCACCTCGTAAGTCACGTGTTTCTGGTGTGAGAAGAGCTTTTTCAAGCCGATTATACTAGCAAGGAGAAGGGCAATCTTGGACAGAAGCAGCGCCTTGCCAACGAGCAAAGCCAGACCCTTGAAGGCGATCGCGCCGAGCAAACCGACCTTGAGAACTGCAGCAGCTAGCAAGGGACCCATGTTGTTCTTTTTTCCACGTGCTGCAATTAATATCAAATTTGAAATACAAAATTCCAACTGATTTTACAACCAACTCACCATCTGCAATCGAATTATCCGCCCTCTCGAGAGATAGGCCCAGATTTAGGGAACCTTCATCGTCTTCCGATGCTGAAACGACCACATCGTCCTCTGGTAGAATCCTCCATTTAATACTTCGTGACTTAACGAAGGCGTAAATTTTGTTGGAAACTAATTCCATAAACTCAGAATCATCGTCCTTGCTCCGGGCAGCCTCGTACGTGATGACATCTTCGCTTATTGAACTCGTCTTGCGGATCTCGATGTCATCAGTCAATTCGATCGATGCCTTCTTCAATAACTTATTCATGTATGTAACGAGCTTCAGCATAACACAGCTGCTGATATCATTTTGTGAACACTTGTTGTTAAGCTTGCGCATTAATTCCTCTTCGTATTTGGCACGATCGGTAATGGTCACAGACTGCTGCTCGACCACACTGATTTTCTCCGACTTCTCCAGCGGGGTTGCAAAGCTCGCACTCGCCACGCATAGCACCAAAAGTACCAGGGTACCCTTCATCTTCATCCTGAAATCCAAATTTAATATTATTAATTGTAGTAAACAAACAAAAATGATTAATATAAGATCAGTTATTAGTACATGTACATTATTTCTGCATTATTCAATGAATTTGGATATAAAATTTGGGGGGCATCCATTCGACTAGCTTGAATTCGATTTAGTGATGCATCAGTCAATTGATTGACATATGAAGTATAGACAATTTGAGGAATAACAGGTTTTATCACTGATTAGAATTTTTTTCATAGCTCACCTTTGAAATCACGACGAGAAATCACGAGATCGCGATTGATGTTTTTAGGAATCAACCGATTAATTCGCAACAAAGCCAGGGGCCTTTTTCCAATGCGTGGCACAGAGCAGAGCAAGGCTTCTTCTGATCCTGCGTCTCGCCCCGATCACTTTATATACGTAGAGAATCAGGCTTAGAAGACCGCGTGCGCTCTGCTGGTGGAGGGCGCTAAAAGCGTGTTGCATTAATGGTCGCGGTGGTGGGACCAGACACAGATATTGGACCGAGTGCGAAAGAAATAATGCACGCGAGAGGGGCAACCTTGGGTTTCCACTCGGGAACTGGTTCCCTCGATGCGTCCACCTTGAGTCTCTATACGATTCGCAAGTTTGCACGCGCCCCCACACACGCATGCGCACGGCGGAACAGCCCCACGAAGAATCGTGTCACGGATGTAGAACACGCACGCTATCTGTTTTGTGTGTATCAACCTTATATGCGAAACTTGCCATTAATCGTGCCGCATTAAACTTCACTCGCTTCGTTTCCCTTCACCTCCACCGCGGGAGAGATGAAGGAAAAAAATTATGGGTGAGAATGTGAGCCATGCGAAAATTTATATACTTAGACAAGTTCCGTTGATTCACTGTTATTTCTCTGTCACCTCCTTATTTTTTTCTCTTTTTTTTCTACCAACGAATTATTTAAATTAGTACATTCAGCAAATGTACTATAAATATTATCTGGGAAATTGATTAATACTGTTTGATAATTTTTTGAATTGGCAAAAAAAAAAATTGTTAAGAATGAGTGAAGTTAAAAAATTTTTACGGGTTTTTGTTTCTATTCTTTTAACAATGTATATAAATGAGTTATTAGTATTTTTACTGTTAATGAAAATGAGCTATTAAATTTAATTACTTGATGGAAAATATTTTCTGACTTGGATTTATAACGAGGCGTTACTAATTTCACCAGAGTGAAATTGATTTCAACTCGTTAATAATTATCACTCTATTGTGTTCTATCATTCACTTCCGGCAAGGAACGCCTTTGCAAACACTCTCGCCAATAGCACACATGCGTATTTTTATGACAAACAATTTACCACCAAAACTCACGTATTATTTATATTATTTTCGTATTTTTTTGCAAGTCTGTCTATCAGGTTTTGCAAAACTAAATCGTTTTTTTTTTTTTATGACGATGATTTCCTAAAAACTGAATAAAAGAGAATTTGCAAAACGATAATGATGGAGAAATCCGGCTTTTTTTACAGTCTAAATTACATGCATCTATAAAATAGACAAATATCTCTTGTAGAACCGATTTACAAGTGAAATTTAAAAGTATAGAGGCAGTGGTGGATTGAAAGAAAAAAATCAAGAGAAACATCCTCGACGGTATTGGTGGGTAACCGCTTCCGGTCTTCTCATTGGATCGAGGCCACTTGGTCAACGAGTTCGCAGTTCCGTCCAGATATTCTCTGGTCGTCAGTGAGAATTACTTATTGGACCGGTTAGTGGGTATTTTAAGGGCAAGAGAGGGAGCAAAAAATCTGAGCTTCATATTTAGTGGTCACCTAAGCGGGTATGTATGTATAAATTTTTATTATCGCCTCAAATTCATCCTTGATGCAGTCTTCAATTTTAACCAAATAGTTTAAAGTCGATTTCTATCATGAAACTATAAAGAAAAAAATATTTGTAAAATTTTGAATAAACTCAATCTCACAAAAGCTTATTTAAAGATGATACTTGAAGTAACCAAGATATTTGCAATTCTTTACATCCTTCTATTCTGTAATGTCTTAAAAAATCAGTTACAGATAAAAATTTTCTTCTAGTATTATGTCGGATTTTTTATTGAGTTAATGAGCTATTATCTGGTTATTACGCGGATTAAAAAAAACTTTTGACGCAACAATGCTCGTAGCCGGTTGTTAGTGCGATGAATAAATACTGGATTCAGTGGAACGAAATTACTCGTGTACTTTTACGCAATGTAAACAACATAGCAAAATGAATATCATACACACTCATTGTCCATGACCTTGTTTTTCACATACCTTCCGGTTTGGAGATTGTGGCACACCTTCCCGACGCGCTTGATCTTGATTGCGAGTGAAAATAGCACAATATCACAAGACTATAGTATATAGAAAAACTGGCTGGTATATACACCTATCAGATTAGGTTATTTTAAAGAACACAATAGAAATTTCATATTCAAGCAAAAAAAATTTATAGCAACTCGCGTATTGAGTACGATTTAGAACGGTGATTATTCTAACGAATTTGGAGGTTGTTTTTTATAGAGATCATTGATGTATACTGTGGATGTGAATGAACTGATGATGGTAGTTGGGTTGAATTCCAACTTTATTTATACATATAATTAAATACTAATTATGTTATTCACTATTAACTCTCCACGTAGGTTAGTCGAGAGTTAATAGTGTTAATAGTGTTCAACTTCTTGTGGCTCGTAAAGTGTGGAATTAACGGACGAAAGTAGATAGAAATTGCACGTTTAGTGGTTTTATTAACAAAGTTTAAAAGTGGTTTTAGACAAAAAAAGATTTTTTGCTTGTTTTTTGGAAAAACGCACGTTAACCGTTTAATTAAACATTAATAAAAATTTAGCGAATTAGAGCGGCGATCGAGAAGAAATCTTTTTTTTAATCTCTCAAAGTATAATAATATTCATAATTTAAAAATGAAATGCCTAATGATGAATGATCCTTCGCGTTTAATAATGATCTAACAATTCAATAATGATCTAACAATTTATCAATGTTTTTTTCAAACGTTTTTAACACCTTCGGCAAAGGACCGATCCCAATCATAGGACAAATGTTATTTAGAGATAAAGCATAAATTTTACCATATCAATTGAGTACGCACGAATATATATGAGGGAGTGCGGGGCAAAATGGGGTATATCCGAAAAAACGAGTAAAAATTTTTTTTTTGTAACACATGCGTCTTTTTTTCACTCTTGAGCCGCCGTAAAGTAGCCGATTTTTTCACTGCTGACATGCGTGCCTAAAGTTCGTTTTTACGCACTAGTGCGTAAAGTAGCCTCTTTACGAACGGATCCTGGGGATTTTTTAGACACTAATTTCAGCTGTGAAAAAATTAGGCCACTTAATGGCAGTACCAGAGCGAAAAAAGAGCATTTTCAGCATTTTTACAAAAAAAAAAGTAGTGTGTGACACGTGCGCAATAACGGCAATTTTGCCAGCGCGCAGTAAAAAAATTACTACCTTTACGCACTTGCCACACAATATACTATTTTAATTATATTAGCAAAAATAGCTTGGCTTATAAGTCTAGTTTAAAAAATCGCTTTAGCTAAAAAAATTAGACCATTAACTGTTGTTTGTAAAAATCCAAATTAATTTATAAGAGCTTGAAAATATTTTATTCACAATTGCATAAATTCAATTTAATAAGATATTTTAAAAATAAATTCTTTAGCTGAGTTGGAATTATAAACAGTGAAATTATGAGATTGCATTCATGCAAGAAAAAAAAAAGGTATAATATATAAATTATGATTTACAATGATAATACAGTTTAATTGCGCGCAGACTCATTTAAAATAAGACATTGTTATTACAAATTTATTCTTTTAATTACACAACAAAGTAGTTATACGACTAAATTAATAAATAAAAAATGATCATGGCAGAGTGCATCGCTAGGAAAAAAATTGAATAAATATAACAACACAGTGTAAAGATTTTTGATAATTGTCCTGCCCAATTCTCCAATATTCGAAACAAAAATTTACAATGTTTCTTCATAAAGAAAAGTTAAACTAAACGATCATAAAAACGCCACGAAAAGGACTATATTTTCTGTGAGGTAAAATTGATATTCCTAGATTACTATACATTCCGTACATCTATTTTTGATAAGGTTTGTACGCTTGATAAGCCAAGTCTTGACCGTAAGATCCGCTATCAGGCTGGTACCCGTTATGGTAGCCAATCGGCTCATGATAGCTGGAATGCTCCGGCGAGAATGCATGATTATTGCTCTCTTTATAATAAGGGAAGCCCACGCCACTTTGCGTGTAAACAGGTGGCTGATAGCTGGTCATCAGGGGCTTGCACAGTTTGAAGAAGCCAATCAAACCTGGTATTACGATTGCCATAAATCCTAGGAATTTCTTGAATGAGGCAAGACCAAGAATCAGCGGTAGAAATAGCAGCAATTTCAATTTAAACAACTTGAGGATTATCAGCATAGGAATCAAAAGTTTTTTCAAACGATTGCGTGCTAAAAAAAACATCAGAAAAAAATTAATCATTGTATCGTAAGTTATTGAAATAAAAACAAGTTTTCACGTACAAAATAGTGTGTCTTTCTTGTTTTCAAGGATGTCAATTTCATCGGCAATTTCATCCAAAAATCTTGGCGCATAAACCTCATTTTCTCCCATAATTTCGGATGGAATATTCACCTCAATCGCCACAGTCTTGATAAATCTCTCGGCCTTTCTTGCAGCGAATTTGACTAGTTGATCCCACTCTGAGTCGTCGGACCTGTTGGAAAAATCCAATATTAAAATTCTTTCTCTGTTCAATCGCTTAGTCATTGAGAATACTTAATTTTGTTTAATTCAGTTTTTATTACTGAAAATTTGGAAATTATAATCTAACCTGGGTGTACTCGCAAACTCGTAAGGTTGTTTCTGGACTTCCTGGATAATGTCACGTCGCATTCTCACGACTCTAACGTAATCATTGAGAGTGTAATCGGGCTGATTGAAAAAATCAGCGAATGAGTTGATAGCCCTTGATTTAAAACACTCGGCAAAGTCCCCATTCAAGCAAGCTTCGTTCATTCTAGCAAGGTACGGATCAACATTCTGGCCAGTACCCAAACCGATCCAGTCCAAAAGACCTTTTCCCGTTCGATTTTGATTTTTCTCTCGATCTCGATTCTGCGGTCGATCATCGTTTTGGAATGTCAATGGTTCGGATTCTGTATAAACAGAAAAAATATCAGTAATTTAGCAAATTTTTACGATCAATTAATACAATTAATTAATCATATATTAATTAAACATACTATTTTTCGTCGTAGCGGGAGCAAAAACGCCATATACTCCCGCTATGACGAAAAATAGTATGTTTACCTCGGGATGCAAAAGAGGTTATTTTGACTGTGAATTCCTGCCCTCGCCTTCGGCTCGGGTAGTAAACTTTTCACAGTCGAAATGACCTAACCAAACTCTATTTCAACAATTCTCTATAATAATCTGTTAAACTTTTTGTGCTGTCTGGAGAGCTTTTTTTGACATCAGTCAAACTGATGTATTATATATAAGCACTAATTGTATAACTATTTCTTTAATTTTTAAATAAAATAATTTAGAATAATAAATTTTAAATATAATTTCTAAATATAAAAATCATTACATTATCTTCCACTCCATTTTAAACCACATTTCCTTGCTATTTTATATTTTCACATAGTTTTCATAGTTTTTTTAGAGAAAAGCTAAAATAGACTAGTCTGCAAACGAATATTGATTTGCACTCTACAAAAATTTTAATTATAGAATCATTCATCAATAGACTCATAAATTTTTTGGCCCAAACTCGAATAACTCGCGATTTATATAGACTTTTACAGATTGTAGATTTTTTTTTGGAATTGAGAATCGATAAAGTAGGGGTCGCTTTGTAAAACTAGAACTCTGATAATTATTTGAATGAAACTCTTGGTCTGATACTTCTATAAAAAGAGCCTTAACGATAAGTTACCATGCTTCTCTTGATAATCCGAGACTGTTTCTTCGAAGGTAACTGCTTCTGCCATCACTGCTGTTACCGACAGAAAAGCGATCCAAATCCATATAAATCCCATGACCGTTTCGGCTGAAACAATGAGACTTGAGAAAAAACCGTTGACAGGCAAATAAATAACGGGAAATAAAATTCATGAAGCGGATAATCGGAAAGTCAGTGTGATTTGCTTAGCACAAATACTCTTGAACAAGTTATTACACAAACTATATGCGAAATAGAATTATTGTATGAAAAAAATATATCAAACTTTTTAACAGGTGAATGTACAATTCATTTTAAGGGACACTGTATATACTCAAAGTTGAAATTATTATTAATTTTTTACTCACATTAAATTGGCTATTATCCCAAAGTAAAATATTTACACCGTTCCACCATGATCCAACAATTTTTAATTTCTCGAGAGGTCATTGAATTAAAAGGTGATAGTGATACTAGGTAATAAACACTTCTTAATTCAGGTTGAATCAGCGCCCACGCGCGCGGCAGACTGACTTCATGTCATCGCGACGACGAGCAATGGCCACACAAAAGTACCGTTAACGTCTCGGGCCAATAAGAAGTCACGGAACCATTCAGGGGACACGATTTTGAATTCCTCGACACGTGAGGCTTCGAAAAAACTGATACCGGTTCATAAAATCGTGTGAATATATTTTTTATGCTACACTATAATTCAACAATGCGAAGAATGATTCGTACATATAGATTAAATAAAAACTTCAACTTACCTGCTTTTATTTAAAATATATTACAATTGAATTAAAAAACGTGTGTCGTGAAGAAACACAAGCAGAAGGACCGCAACCGAACATGTGGTCTACCGCTTTCTTGGCACAAACATTTTATACTTACCTGCGCGAGCGACATGGGTGGAAATAAGGTGCTGAGACAGAGGGCAATGACGATGTAGGCTTTTGTAAAAGTTTGAGGAGAAGAGGTTTAAAAAAAAAAATGAAGAGTGAAAGTGAATTCGCAGGATCTTTAGCCGGAACTGGAGAGAGTGCGTCACATCTCTTGGATAATCTTTGCCTACTCTTATTCATATACTTTTTTTTCATGATTGTTGATGAAATTGAAATAAAAGAAATAAATACCTCAAGTATAATAGAAATATGTCGAAAAATTAAATGATTCTTGATGTGAACGAGAATTTATTTGTCCTCGCACATAATAAATTAATTAAAATCTAATCTTAAAGTAATATTATATGACATTTGCACAAATAAATTAATAATGATGATAGAAACAGCGAGAAATATTGACAATTTTATGTTTATCAAAAAAATTTTCACGTGATTAGATATATACTTTAACTCTTCTTGAGAATTTTTTTTTTTTAATCATAACAGTAGTTTTTTTACTCTTTATATTATAGAAGTAATAAAAATAATTTCAATTGATTTCTGGAACACATATTTTGTTCAAAAAAACATAGAAAATTGTAGAAATAAATATATCTAATCAATTAACATTTCTACTCTTGATTTTGTTTCATAATAAATTTAAAATTTTAGAAAAACACTGCGTTATAAACTACACGGAAAAAAATATCTGCATTATACAATTATTCTCGTAAAATAAAATCTAATCTTTGATCCACAATTCGATTGAAATTAATTTAATTATATACTAATCAATTGCAGACGATCAACTGACTAGTACATTCAAAATCACGAGAAATTTTTCAAGATAAACATATTAAATATATATATACATATATGTATAAATAATTTCACGTATCTTGCATCAAAATGAGCTCCAGTTAAACTTTAAGGGATGGCCTTAGTTAACGGAATAGACGCACTCACACATTCACAAATAAATCTGAGTAATTCGAAAGTTGAAGAGACAAGACAAAAAAAAAATGCCCACACTCAAATCTCTTTCCAAACACACACAACTGTTCATATAGTGACTTTCTCTCCACCACTGTGAACTTACTCAGACTTTGACTTTAGTTCACCAATTGTCCCTGAATAGTCGCGAAACAAATTTATAATTTTCGAGCGTGTACAAGTTTGTCAATATCCTGATAAGTAGCGAGCATTGCTTGATTTTGTCGTAAGCTCGGATCATCTCTTGCACTCGAACAATTGTGATAAACTTCCTCGCATTGTTCACCATCCTGACCATCTTTAGCAGCTTTCATGTATCTGAAGTAGCGTAGAATATCCGGATTGTCACTGGCGGGCCGTCGTAATTCGTTCAATTCTTTTGACAATTGTGCAGAGATAAGATTGGAGTAGGGTGCATATCTCGCTGGGTTTTTGTACAATGCACAAACAATATACTCGCGACATCCCTCTTCAGTGTGACCTAAGCGTGCAAAAACAGCATCGACACGTGACAGCAATGGTGAATAGAATGGATCGTAGTTTGTTAGCAGAAGTGAACTCTTGGGGATATCGTGAAACACCTGAAAAACATTTATAAAAATAACAAAGTAATTTTTAACGATCTGAAAAATACTTAGAGAAACTATAGAAATTTTATGTACTATTAACAACATGTTTGCAAGTATTTTTTTCAATGATCCACTGACACACTTATAAAAATTCCTGCATTATATAGAGTTGAAGAGAGAGAGAATAAGATGATTTTACTTCTTTAAAAATATAAACTATCTACATTTGAATGCTCATAGCTACTTTTGTCTATACAACTTCCTGCGGAATATAAAAAACGTTTTAAAAGCATAAAAATCTACCTTGAAATCCTGTTTCTTCATGCCATAATTGGCCATGTGCCTCATGTAGTATCTGTCACTGAAAGTGGCAGCTGGAGAGAGTCTGGAATCCACGTAGGAGAATCTAGAGTCCGGTTTTGGCGAGGGTTGCATCATCATAGTGTCATCGTACATGGCAGAAGCTGGAAGTGTTCCAAGGGGTTGTTTAGATAAATAATCATCGTTGTAAGCATCGGAATTGTCTTTGAATTCAAAGTTTTCCTCGGGCTGAGTAGTAACACCTTGAGAAGTTTGGGCAAATGATGTTAGACCTGTTGATAGAAAATAGTTCTGTTTAAAAAAAAAAACCAAACACAAATGGTTGAATATGGGTCTCACCTTTTCCCACGATTTTTCCAAGACTACCAATGATACTCGGCAAAAAAAGTATCAATAAAATACCTTTTATTATCTGAGCACCTAGAACCAATGGTAGCAGGAGCTTCTTCAAGCCGAATGCTAAAAAACCAAGTCCAAATCCTGTTAAAAATGGGTTTTTTCCATCATAAACAGCTGAAAGCAAACGGTACCAGCGGATTATATAGCATAGTTAGTAGTCCAAGCCATGCGCCAAATTTTATTCTTCCTGACACTTTTTGTTCATCTGTAAGTTACTTGGAACAAACATTTATTTTCTGCGTATAATTATTTATTCATAGTTATTCATTAGTCTAGCAGTGATAGCCATGCTAAAGATCATCAATTATAATCATGCTCAACGCTTAGATATTAAGATTGTTACGGTTGGCATGCTTCAATAGTTAATGCAAACAAAATAGAAGATATTGTATTTTTAAACCCCTTCTATATTGTTGGATTACAGAATGAATGAAAGATTTATGATTAAAAATTTTTTTTCTTACCACCAAAAAATGTTCTGGAGTCTTGTGGACTAGTAAGTAAATTCTTATTCAGGTCAATTTGCATAGCGTAATTCTTAGCAATCCTTTTAATTTTATCAAAAATACTCTCATCCTTGGTTAATGGCACTGTAAAATTTTTATTCTGGACTATTCTCACTGCTTCAGTAATGTTGATTGAATTTTTCATGGAAATTTGATCGAGAAAATGACCCAAAGTTTTTTCTAAACATTTCATTAAGGCGCCATTTTTACAGAAAAATTTTTTCTTATCGTCTGAGGTCTTGAGTTTGAATGATTGACCTGTGGATTCTGTCCAAACTAATTTTGTCTCATCAAGATCAAATTTTGTAGGTTTATCGTTAATACTATGAGGATGACTAGTCTTCATATCAAGAAAATTACCTATTGTCGTTTCTTCTTTACTGTTACTGTCATTTAACAACAGAACCTCGTTACTTTGCGTGTCGTTTATCCGCGGGTGCTCGACCTCAACGGCCTTGACCTCAAATGAATCACGTAAGCAGACTGACAGCATGACAAGGAGCAAACAATGGCCCCAGTACCCACTGCCTCGTTTAGTTTGCACCATTATACTCTTCATTTCTTCACTTTTATCTCAAACACTCCAAAACATGAGCCTTCAATTGCTAACAATTTCCGATGCTCATAATACCAGTGTGTTGATCTGGAAAAAAAAATCTTATATTACTTTAACAAATCAACTGATGGCTTGAAAAATGCGCGAAGAGACACAAACTATAGTAGAGCCGGGCCGTAAAATGAAATTTCGTCGATTCATCGTATAGCTTCCTTCACGAACCAACGGTTCTTTATAGCCAACAACTAAACCCTGTAGATATTTTAGTTTAGAAATCTTTCTATGTAAAAAATTGCTATAGACAACATGTTTTTTAATTATACCATCGGACATAACATGAAATGAAAAATCAGTTATTGGCTCAGTAGTGAGGATAAATATACTTGAAAAAATCTTTGTGAAAAATATTTTCTAGGTATTGTAGTAGTGAAATCAGACTAAATATTATAAAGTGTCTAATTTTTTTATTAGCCGGATTAGTTGGATATCTTGAGAGTTAATAAACACAGATATACAGTACCTAAGGTTGATAATTCCGAGAAATTAGTTGGATAACTTGTTGAAAACTGATAGACCAGTTGACTGAATATTTTTTTTATTCTCCTGCCAGTCGATAAGAGCCGTCGATCTGTCGGAGTTGCCGGCTCACGGACGGTGGACGACACGGTACTGGCGAACGCAGTCGAGGAATCGGTTGAACCAAGTTAATCTGGGTTACCCGGCCATTCGTCTGTCCGTCCTCCACCTCGATCATTCGTATGCCTTGGCGCCTCTTTCTCTTCCTCGTTTAACGTGTGCTTCCTATGCCGTTTTGCTCGTATCTTTCCGTCACTTGCTCCCTATCTCACGTGCTGGGATACACTGTTTCTTCGTTTTCGTTTAGCACATTCTCTCGCCTATTTCCGTCAAAAACACTCAGGTCCACACCCTCTTTGCTGTGCTCAATTTTTTTCTTCCAACTAATTATCACTTGATGGCTATATATCTGATCCTACACGTGGTCATTTTTCTTTTTGGCCAAAGATATTTCTTCAGAAAGTGTACCAATGTCAGAAACAAAGAATTATCGAAAAACAATGGACGCGTGACGCGCACTTATCATAGATTCTCTTGGATTGTGATATAGACATATAGAACTTATACCCGTTACGTTAATATGCTTTTTTCGTCGGCCGTAACGTCCGTGGTAACGGTTGACTTGCAATACGCTTAGGATATAGGTGGGCTTCTGTCGTGAGCATCCAATCCATTATCATTATAATTATATATGTGGCCAGAGGCTCAATCAGTTCAGCAACGAAAACTATAAAATAAATCAGAAATTTTATTGAATATAAAAATATTTTAACGGTGTTTGTCTCATCACATTATGTATTATTCCTATATAATTTTCGCATACATTGAATAAATAAATATCCGAGATATCCAACTAATTTATGTTCCGAATTAAAATTACCTCTCGACCCTAGTGAATGTCCAAATCTGTCAGTGGGTCAGTCGCCCGTGGGGCCAATGGACTTTGTTCGGTGACCTTGAGGCACAAAACCCCCTTACTCGACATATTCCAGTAAAAGATATATTTTTTATTTATTACAGAATCAGATTTCATGCTGCACAATTAATTATTTGCATGCATAACCCAGTAAACACTCGACTGAATGATGATGATAACAGCAGTTGTACAAATGATTTTTTAATTGCTATATACTTTGAGTAATTTGTTTTTTTCAGTCTCGTTAATTCATTGATGTAATACCACTGCGAATGTCAACTTAATTCTAGGCCAAAGTGTATGGTAGTTCGTTAACGTTGACGATAGAACGGTGAAAAAGGTGAGTGATAGCTGTGACTCGGACCCATCAATGTGCCACCCGGATAGATGTCATTTCGATGTGCCCACGCTGCATCTTCGTGTCCATATCCTGAAATAATTTTAATGACAGTTATTTTAATTATCTTTTGAGAAACTAATTTCGCGGCTTTTATTACCACTCGGATAATCAAACGGTGTCTCAGCAGCGGTGGCCCAGATATGATGAGAATGTGTTTGGGGAACTTTGCAGATTTTTAACTTGGACAAAATTCCCGGAACAAAGAGACCGCCAATGATGATGAGTTTTTTTATCAGATGTACACCGAGAAGTATCGGTAGTAAAAGCAACTTGAGCTTTATTAAATTTAGAAGAATTAGAATTGGAAAGATGATGGATTTTTTTTTCTTAAACAATCTCCAGTTGTCTGAAAAACAAATATCAATAAATATCGATAAAAAAATAGAATAATCGTTTAAATTCCGACAATTGATTAGCTCGCCATTGAACTTTAAAAACACACAGACATTCCTTGAAGAGAAAGGCACAGTTCCGTGGAGAAAAAAAAAACAACATTGACATTGGTCGAGAAGTATGATAAATAAAGTCAATAAAAAACATTTTATTACCCGATTCACCCCTTTGCATTTGAACCAACTCATCTTCATCGAGAATAATCGGAGCGCTACCCAACTCGCGAGCAGATCCAATCGCATCAGGTTCATAAGTATAAACTAAGGCACGGCGAGCAATAAAATCTTCTACAATCTCTCGTACAAATTTCAATGTGTCACCCATGCCGAATTTAAAATCTCGTGTGCGCACAAATTCCGGTAAAATTGTCTCTTCCGTCAATTTCGGGATTTTAATGATTTTAATCGGACCATAGTCAAATTCCTGCAAAGTAAAATTTCAACAGATAAGACATTAAATTAAATTTTACTTTCAGCTAGCAAAAAAAAAAAAAACGATACCTTTTTACTGGCAACTCCGTGCAGCCACCTGACCACCCGATATTTCCCGCAAACCACGGCGTCGCGCTTTATGACGCAATCGCGGCGGCATCGCTCAACAAAATCCGTCGGTGTCGTGTCGTTGGAAGTTGCGGAAATTGCAATTTGCTTCGTGCAAAAAAACAACACAATTATCAAACACTTAAATACATTTTTCGGCAATAACTGACTGACAGATTTTATTTTACACGTGTAATTACACTTCATGTTTAAAATTATTATACGATTCAATCAGTCGAGCAGTATGTCATTTCACACGTCAGGACAACTTGTCACTGATGAGGTAAAAATGATCGACACTATTCATAAATCAATGTAATTTCGACTAAGTAACCAGTAGTTTATTCCATGCGGAAACTGTTATTTTTCATGATTTTTGTCTCTAATCCGACTAAAGAGCGTAGAAATAAGAGAGTTCAATTGACACAGGGTCTCTAAGATCACTAGTCGCGAATAGAAGATGTCCTGGGAATATATACGTGCACGCGATATAGGTCGGTGGGGGTAACGGTCCATAGAACTGCATCACGAGAACGATAGGATGTATCCGCCGACTGCATTACCTACTAGCCTCCACATGCAATCTTTTGAGTCTTGTGAATGATTAGAAAAATAAAAAAAAATCAAAGTCACAAGGAAGATATCCATCCGCTAACACGCCGATGCTTAACTCGCGAAAGCATTCTTTTTTATTCATAAAAAAACGTTTGTCTCATATGTAGGTTGCAATAAAATTTTATTTATCAAAATAACATATTCGCTACATAAACGTGGAAAATTTTTTTACATAAGAAAAAAACAAAAAAAAAATCCAAGCGAAAGTTTGATTATTTTCTGTCGTTAGTATTTAGGATTACTCCTCTATATAAACAAGAACACGGGTATAGAATTTCAAATGATTTCGTATACATTGACCTTGATCATTTTATTCTCCGCTTGCATCGAAGTGTATATCCGGGTCAAAAGGTACGCACTCTCACCCCGATATTTATTTTAAGCTTTTAATATGTTTATATAATTGTGATAGAATTAATTGCAGATATACTTGCATAAATAAAAGCATTGTTATTAGTAGAAATGAAAAAATATAATCGAGCACACAAGTGCAATAGAATAAAAAAAAAGCAATTGAATGTCAACAGCTCAACGACCGGTTTGTTGAGTGCGCGTCTTACTTTAATCCATGTAATATAAATTGAATCCCCGGAAAGATTCCGCAAATATGATTCTCATTACACTGAGAATAGTGTTTGTACATAGGAAGAAAAATTAACTGCCGCAAAGAAAAATATCTAAATATGTGCAGTATGCCGTAAGATATGTGGATTTTTTGGTAAAAAAAAAAATTCGAATGACTAATTCACTCGAAAGAAGTCTAATATAAAATGGGACGTACATGTGTTGAGAATAATAACGAGCTTGGGTGCTTAGAAAAGTAGAATAAAAATGTTCAAGTCGATAACCTACTACCATACCTCGAGGTATAAAGAAAAAGAAAATCACATGTCTCAAGTTGATCTTATTTTATTCACTTGTTCCTCGCAGCGATCTGTCGTATATTCATCATGTTCCAAGAGGAGTTACTATGATGTGTCTTATATATAAAGAATAAAAGAAAAATACCCATCAGGAAGAAGAAATGCTCGACGAGCAATTCAAAACGCACCATAACTTGTCAGCATTTGTTTTTCAATTTTTCTTTCTGCGCTTGACACAGTTCGAACATGAGAAACGATTATTAATTAAAGTGAGCGATCTCAATACCTCAATATATACTTGACAACACCACCGGTAGGAAAATAAATAATCCCTTGGAGCGATGCTCCGTGGTGAAGGTCGCGTGAGAGATAGGTAAAGGTATTTCAAATGCGTGAGGCCCGTTGGATCAGAGGTTATACAATTTTTTGACGTGAAAATTATCAATCATTACTATTTGTGTCGATGGGTGCAGCTACGAATACTCAAGAAAAAGTGTTACACTTCTGATAGAAAAGTTTAAATA
This sequence comes from Macrocentrus cingulum, assembly GCA_002156465.1. NCBI lineage: Eukaryota > Metazoa > Arthropoda > Insecta > Hymenoptera > Braconidae > Macrocentrus > Macrocentrus cingulum. Next base: position 58,529 of record MVJL01007842.1, read on the forward strand.
TGCAGAAAATATCACCATTATAATGATTTCCCAGCATACATTGTATATTATAGGAATTTTCACACTAAAAAACGAGACATGTGGAGCTTTTTTCTCTTCGGCACGCTGAGAAAAAATTCGTCGAGGAAGTTTTTATGTATGAGAATATATACCGAATGGACCACCATCTTTCGGCAGTAAAATAAACTTATTCATGTGGTCCAACGACGTTGCCAAGATATGCGCACGCACCCGAGTGGCGATCGATGTGTAGCACGTTCCCATATCGAAAGTGAGTGTGGGGGGAAAAATTGAGCAATACACGCATTTACGCGCACAGCGTAAAGCACTCTGCACTAGTCAACATCTGGAGCTAGGCATTCTGGTGGCCAGACCAGCTGTCAGGACGCGGGTGAGTGTCCGGTGGTTGTGACAAAAAAACTATTTCAAAAAATCCAACTAATTAAAATAACTTAAAATATCATAATGTGGAATTGTGCAACTGTAGTATAGTTATTCTGAGAAATCATTACTAATAAATATGTATCCGATTTTAGGCAGAGTGGCGCGTATTTGAGGAAAAAGGTCAAACAGGAACATAACACAGCTGAGTGAGGAAAAAAATTCGTATTAAAATCGCCAAAATTATGTCGAACTCAAAGTATCAATATATCGATATAAATAAGCCAAGATGGGATCAGAGTACTTACATTGGCAGAGCGAAACATTTCTTTAATTTAACAAATCCTCTGAATGTCTTTGCAGCCAACAGTGATCTCGATCGAGCAAAGGAAATTGTTACAAAATATCGGTAAGGCATTTTTTATTCCTTAAAATAATGAATACAATTATAATAGCTGAAATTGAAACAAAAAATCCAATAAAACTCCTCGTACAATTAGCTCAAGGTCATAGAGATGTACAGAAATTTTTTTTTCAGAGCAGGAGAGTCACTGGAAAGCCTCCAAATAACCACGGACGAATTATGGAGAAATAAATATTTATACGACAGTGCCTATCACCCAGACACTGGCGAGAAAATGCTCTTGATTGGTCGTATGAGTGCTCAAGTGCCGATGAATATGATTATCACAGGCTGTATGATGACCTTCTATAAGTAAGCATTGCCTAAGACGTCTTTGAAATGACAATTTAATAACAGATTGGTCGAAAGCCGTGATGAGACCACTCATACTCACAATTTCTCACATCAAACATAACAAAAAAAAAATTTGTTTACGTAGAAAAAATTGATTTTTCTAGTATAAATTTAAGATTATAATCAAATTCGAAATTTTTGATATTTTCAGATCAACACCAGCAGTGATATTCTGGCAATGGTGCAATCAATCGTTCAATGCAATCGTAAATTACACAAATCGAAGCGGTGCAAGTCCAATACCAATAGAGACTCTAGTGCAGAGTTACGTTGGAGCAGTTGGCGGTGCGGTAATCACAGCATTATCTTTAAATCGCCTGGCAAAACGCGCACCACCTCTAGCTGGTCGACTAGTACCACTAGCTGCAGTTGCGGCAGCCAACTGCGTAAACATTCCATTGATGAGAATAACCGAGTTGAAAAATGGCATTGATGTTCACAAGGAGGATGGGCAGAAGGTTGGAAATAGCAGAATTGCCGCAAAGGAGGCAATATCTTCAGTTATTGTGTCACGAATTCTCATGTCAGCACCTAGCATGGGTTTGTCTCTCACAATCTTTTATTATATCCACTGATTAACATCATTGTCTCGTCAACCGCACTGTAAAATTACTTGAAACTCCCTAACCTATGGTGGAGTAAGGTGAGCATGAGGATTTTCAACTAGGTAGCAAATTCCTCAATTAAAAGCCGTTCTAGATGCGCCCTAAGATTTTAATTCTGCACGGAGAATGGTGTTTGACAGGAGTGTAGGTAGTTAAAATAAGAAAATATATTTTTTATTTTATGTTTTCACGTTTCAGTGGGAGCTCCAGTGCTGATGAACTTCCTGGAGCGACGCAATCTGTTGGCTGGAGCCAAGTGGGCCGCAGCTCCAATCCAGCTGGCGGTGTGTGGTGTCTGTTTGACATTTGCAACGCCGCTCTGCTGTGCGCTGTTTGCTCAGCAAGTGCAAATTTCCATCGATCGCCTTGAACCCGAAGTTCAAGCGGAAATAAAGTCTCAGGATTGCGATGTAAAAACTCTCGTTTATAACAAGGGGCTCTAAATATTTCTTTTGGACACTTGAGTGGAACCCCTGCCGTTATGAAATAATGCTGTCGTCAATAATTGATTAAATACTCATCTGAACTGATCGTGAATCTCCAAAAGAATCTCAGGCGGCATATTAATTATTATGCCTCGTAATTTACGTAATTAACTGTGGTTACTCCACACGGATATGTTTCAATGTGTGCAAGAGAATTAATTTATTTTTGAGCAGCCTGTGGCTGATGTTAAAATATACAATAATCAAATTACTGCAAGTAGATTATGATTCTCGACAATAAATTACTGATGAAAAATATTTATTGTCCTATTTGATACTTAAAACACCTGATTAAAAATTGAAATATTTTTTCGTCGATAATTGATGGAAAGTCACCGAATTTTTTCAATCTTATAAATTTTTTTTTGTATCAATACTGTGTACAATTTTATAGAAACAAAAATAAGCCATTCTAATTTAAAAAAATGGTAAATTCAAAAAATTCAAAGCTCGAAACGAGTTAGAAACTAAAATCTCGTCATATTTCCATTCTTTATGAATAAATATCATAAAAAAAAATGGTTTTGTACTTGAATCAAAATTATGGAGAAATTGGTGATGAATAGATAGAAACTGAAAGAAAAAAAAAAAAAAAACGATATCAAATCAATTTATTAACAGAAATACTTCAATTTATGATGATGATGGTGATATTGGATGATCGCGAAATAAGGGAATTACTTTTTGCTTCACAGGAACTGTGGGTTTTCGTACATTATCCGCGTTAGTATTAAATGCAGGATGAGTCAGACGGTACACAACGTCATGTCTACGATCACCATCGTATTCATAAATTTTAGGTGGACGTGGAGGTTTAATTTTTCGCCCATGCCGGCCGTCTTTGCGGTGCCAAAGGCCACTCCTGGGCCTATATCCCAACTCACGAAGTCTATTTGCACTACCAATCGGCGTGGAGCCATGCTCAATGTTACTCAGCCGACCCACAGTAGCCATGCATGTCTTGTGCACGCTAACTAACCGTTTACTCGGCAACTGTATCACTACGCGATCATCTTCATCCTTGCGCATGATTTTACCGCAAGTTCCAGCAGCATGGATCAAAACTCCGCTCCGGCCCGGGTACAATTCTACACAATTAACCAACGTGCCAATCGGGAGAGCACCCAGAGGATATGCATCACCCTCGAAAGCTCTTACATGCATACGAGGTATACCCATGGAGGTCTTGATGATTTGGCCTGGCTTCATATTTTCTGTTGCTAATATATATTTCAGCTCTTTCCCATAGCCTACAAGAGCAATGTGCGCTGTTCTACAGCCGTCCACCAGAACTTCTAGTACTTTTTCCTCCTTCGGTGGTGCATCGGGGTCTGTAGGTCCATCTCGGACCCACTGGATCCAATGATATTTATGCTTTATCCCACCGCCAATGCCGATACACACTCGACGTCCTAGAATATATGAATTTTCGAAAGTATTTGATGTTAATAATTTTTTTCTACGTCTAAAATTTTTTCTGTATCGATATTTTCTTACCTGTGATTGGATCCCTTCCGGCAAGATTTGTGACATTCAATGGTTTCACTGTGTACTTGTCCTCGAAATGGACGAATCGTCGGTAAGCCTTGCCGTTAATTCCAGGTTTGGGGACGTCTAGAGGCACCCACGACTGTGTCTTACGATTTTGCTGCACTTGGGACAAGGCGGATATATTTAAAGGTGATAAATCGGAAATATATTTGCTAACAAGCCGACGACAGAGTATGGACGCTGCCATTTTTATGTAACTGAACTGAACCCTGTTCGTGGAGGTTACAACAACACGACTTACGCGACACCTGCATTCAGATTAGGCATCTCAAGTGGTAAGTTACCACTGGTGGTAAGTAAGCCGATGGTAAGCAGAAGAGGGGTGGCGATATTTTTTTTTCAAACAGGGATACCATCCTCGTCGGTATGATAGTTTTTCTCGTAGAAAAAGGAATTTCAACACCTACGTGACGCAAAATACTAAGCAATTAATTTTTTTTTTTAAACTCATTGTATTGAATTTTGTTCCTAAACGATTGATCGTAAACAATTTTTAAATAAAACCTATTTTTCGTCCTCATGGTTACATACAGATTTGTTATTCGAAAAAAGCTTTAAACGTTAAACAAACACTGTGAAATTTTTTTTGTTTCATATATTAAATCGTCCAACTTTTTTCAACTACTGTTTTTTAGTTTAATGTTTTAAAATTTATTTTCTTTGCAGTGTCAAAAACGGCTCTACAAAAGAAATCGTTTTCGTATATAAAATATATATTGTCCAAACTCTTGCTTATATAAGAAATTGATCAGTATATAAAATTGATACAATTTTAAATTTACTGATTTTTTTATTTCAAACATTTTTTCAATTTTACATTAGTTTCATCGGAAATTTATTTTATATGTTGAGTCAACAATATATTTTTTAAAATTTTACGTTGAGTGGATATAATTGTATAGGAATCGAAAATTGATTATTAAGTACGTGTACTAGTCAAAATCGGTCATTAACTGGAACATGTGCATTACAAACGGCGTTTCATCAGTGGACGATCGGCCCAAGTTCATCTAACCTCAAACACTCGTTTATAATTGAGTCAAAACAAACAAAATTTACTCTATTTTATTCCTATATAGAGTAACTCTTTAGGTTAATTATCGATTAGTTTAACTAACTTTAATGCCTTCGAACTTTTAATTTATTTCTTTGCACAGTTTATTAATAATATTTGTCGAGTAGTCATTAATTGGAACACGTCCGCTCATTATAATTGGTATTTTTTATTTACGCGGCATTTCATTAGATTTTTATGTTATTGCTATATTTTAATTGTTAAAAAAATTATAAATCGAAAATATAATGTTCAAATGATATAATTAAGCGCTCATTGAGGCTTCAACACCAAAAATTATTAAAATAGCAATCATTTTTCGCCAAATTTTCCTGAACCAGTCATATGCATTTGCCGTATATACACGTGCAGATAATTAGTGAAAAAATGTTGAAGTATGATTGCACTTTTTTTAAAAGTGCGATCATATTAAGTTATATATCATTTGTTTGGTGGCAATAAAAAAATTAATACCCTAGATGATTTACCATGTATCAATATACACTTTTGAGCTAAATCAACAAAGATAATGCGAAAACTATATGAAATTTCTTGCACGACTGGAAAGAAACAGAGTAAGAGGGAAGCTTTAATTGACTTGGGGTAATTATTTTATTAAGTGAGAAGATGGCGGATGGAATAGTAAGGGAGTGTACATGAAGCTTATTCTGTCGGTGCATGTATAGGGAATAGAAGCCGTGAACGTAGAAAGACGTTGAAGCAGGCCATTTAAATACCCATGCAGATAGGTAATATACACGTGCAAACCGCCGTATGTATAGACTGTCGCCATTGACAGGAACATTTGGCCAGACAGTAAGCGCGAAGACGAGCACGATAGTAGTGTTGGTATGCGTAATACGCGCGCGCACCCTGTCGCGAAGGAGGATCATCTATTACCCGGTACATAGGCGAACGGCGGAGGAATCGTTGAGGGTGGGTGCGGGCAAGAGTAGTCGAGCGGCAAATTGTCCGCCATCTTACCCACCTTATACCTTACCTCACACTATCAAAACCTCCCCGCGCTTTATGTATATGTATATAGCCGTGTATATAGATTCCTCCCACTTAAACTCCTCGCCTTTTCTCCCTGTGTGACGCCGCCTCGAAAGCTTTAGATTACCTACCCCTTATAAGCGCTCGTGTTGCCCATTTATTACCACAACTGCGACCACCGCGTTTACTGCTTTCGTTTGAGTTTCAAGAGCGAAACGAGTAGGACCCCGTATAAAATTTATGTATAGCATATATATATTAGGTATTTTAGCTCAGCATATATATGACAAAATAATAAGAATTTACTAAGGGATTAAGATTTCATGAGGTGAAAAAAAAAACACAATTTTCGTCCTCGATGTCAAATGCGCGTGTATTAAAAAATCGTCATAACAAATGCATGAAAATTTTAAATTAAAAAATTTGTTATAATATGAATTTTAAATAGACAATAATTTTTATAGCGACGGAGTAGACTGAGTATATATGAAATGTTACGCTGGTATACAACCTTAATAAATTTATTTGATATATATAAAGTTTGCTTGCAAATTTTGTAATAACAAAAAAACCATCGTGCGATTTTATTTCGAGAGTAAAAGTATCTTCTCATTGCAATTGTCTTCTCCCCTGCACGCTTCAATCTTTTTGTTCCCTATAAAGCATAATTTGCATTTCAGTGTTCTCGAGGAAGAGAAGGTGAGTCGCGCATCTAAAAAGAGTCTGCATAAATATATATATACAAAAAATTTGTACATATATATACATTAAAACATCCCGAAGCTATTTTCCCTCCACCTATATATACGCCCAAAGTACTCTCATCGCGGGGGCCGAAAATTGAGGTGGATATTGAGCGTAAGACTTGGAAAAATAAAACCAAGAAATGATGGAGTCGGTGAAAAGCACGATGCGTGGATAAAAACTCACCTCTTGGGGAGGCTCACAATTATCCTACCCCCGCAAAACTCGCTTTGCAAAACTATATATAAACTAAAACTGATGCGGCTTCATATACTTTTGCTATATATGTTAGGGTGGCACAACAAAACTGACTATTTTTGGTTTTCGGGTCGTGTATCGAAGAAACATATAGTTTACATGTTTTAGAAACCCTCCGAAAAAATCAGCTCGATACAAGCATTTTCAGAAGTCGCTCACAAATTTTGAAATCTGCAAAAATGTAGTCAAAATGTGATTGTAAAAAAATTTTTTTTCCGTTCTTCCCTATAGCGATTTTTTCTCCTTCTTCCTATAACTTACTAAATAAAGAAAAAAAGAAAAGTTGATTGTCATATAGAAGGTGACGCGAAATAAGGAAAAAAATTGTTTACTATTAAACATTTTAAACGTTTTTACAGATTTCAAAAATTATGAGTGACCTCTAAAAATGCTTGTGTCGGGCTGATTTTTAGAGGGGTATAATGAATGTTTTCATTGATAAATAAGTGCTTACGAATAAAAAGAATAATTTATTGCAAATATGAGCGCTTTTATTGCAAATCTTTAATTAAAATCGAAATGTGTTTCAACTGCAATCTGCTAAGTGTGAATTTAAATAGAGAATAAGCCAAAATTTTGTATCGATGAAAATGTAACCGATCATTGTGTTTTAATTTTTCTGAATTTTCATAGGAGGATATAGTGTTGAAAACTATTGTACCAATACTGTTGGCTTTTATAACTCATACTTTTACCACATTAAATTCTGAAGATTTCAGTGTTTCAATTGAGTCCAGTCTCCCCTACTCCATTTTGCCCCGCATTCCCCCATATTTAGTAATAATTACCCTACTACTTTGTTTAAATATTAAAATGCGGAGCAACGTTTTGCCGCGCAGATCATCCATTGCTCAGGCCCTGAAGCGCTGCCCCCTCTCAACAGTGGCCGAAACCTTGAGCCCTACAGCGAAGCCGGCAGCGCGGACTCATAACTCACTTCGCTGTAAGCGTTTGCACGAGCCAGTTGTTGTATAAAATGAGTTAAAATACAGTTAGCTGTGGAAAAATGTTGATCCATCTAGCCCAGGTGAGTGAAAAAGTTTATAATAGTCCAGTGTGACGCTTAGCTGTGGAGTCAAAGCTTATGGCATTCGGTGTAGATCAGTGTGAAATAACCGAGATTTTCGGCGAGCACCTGATCGACATCTTCTAATTGCTCCTGGTACCGACAGAACACCAAAGATACTGTAACTATTTATCTCTTCCTGATAACCACTTCTAGAGAGTGAATTTCCTCCACAGTAACCAACAAGCCTTCAACCAACACCTATAAGACTTTATATTTTACTAACTGGAGAATTACGTCTAACGAATTTTAGGATTTCTTAACCCCTCCCTCCGTCCTTTAACCCCTCCCTCCGTCCTTGTCACAGGTTCTCACATTCTAAGAACTCCTTCTTTCCCTACGTGACGTTACATATTTTATAAACTTATTTATCGGTTTATTTTATTTTTATTCATTTAAAAGGCCACTCTTTAACAGCTCAGGTAATCAGTGACCGCTGCATTTACAATGTTATGTCAAGATTTTGTTGGTGGGGACTTCGGAGGGATGTGGGATTAATATTGGTTATATTTTGCTGAGTATCTTTGTGATTGTAAGGAGTTTTCGTTATGCCTTCTTGTGAGTTGAGGCATTTGTCTAATGATTTTGGATATCCAAGTGATCTTCTCTGTTGTCTGAGGGCTGCGCAGTCTAGCAGAAGGTGTTTGATTGAGAGTTCCTGCTGGCAGTGAGGGCACAGGTTTTTCGGATCTTTATTTATTAGATGGATATGGGGAAGATTTGTATGACTAATTCGTAGATGGATTATTATGGATTGGTTCTTTCTTGAGGAGACGACAGCTGATTTGTCAAGGACTGACTTTCGGATTCCGTGCAATTTGGATGTACTGTTTTTCCACATAGTATCCCAATCCTATACCCGCCCATTCGTGAGATGTTTAATTTCATCTTTGGTAGGTGTCAGGTGGGTCACAGTTGTGGTCGAATGTGGCTTTTTTGGCTTCTTGGTCAGCAAGGTCGTTTAGCTTGATGTTGAGATGGCTTGGTATCCAGACGAGATTTACGCGAATGTTTATTTCTTCCTCTAATTGTTTTGATGTAGTTGAAATTCCTGTTATTCGTGGATTTCCGTTGGTAAGGTTTAAGAGTACTGTGAGACAGATTTTGAGTCCGTGAAGATTGTTGCTTTCTTGAATGAGGAATCAATGCTGCTTTTTTCTAGGGCTTTTTGTATGGCCATTGCTTCGCATGTGAATATGGTATGCCAGTTGAGTAGTTTGGATCTTTGCAACCAGTCCTTTATCACCACAGCACACCCTGCTCTACCATCTTAAACAGATTCGTCTGTGTAGTAGTGGCTTGAATCTTTGTATGTCTCTTCGATTTCTCTGTAGAGGCCTCTGTACAGTTCCGATGGGTCCGACGTAGGTGTTCGGCGATTTCTTGGTTGATTGCTGGGGAAAAGTTTTTCCAGGGTGGTCAAGGTAAAGAGTTTTTAGGGATTTTTATCACAAAACTGTAATTTTCCTTTTGCAGAATTTTATGAGGTATGAACTCTTGTGGCTAGTTATTAGAATTTGAGATTTGAGTTTGCTACGAACGTTCCTGCGAGGGTTTTCGATGTTTTAGGGGGGAGGGGGGGGGGATCTGCATATAGGTTTCCGTCTTCATCATCTACGATAACAGTTCTCAGGTTGTTTGTTGTTGTAATTTTTGATGCTGTTGATTTTTTCCCCTGTTTTTATCCGGGTTGTGTTGTTTATTGAGCTTACAAATGTTTGCCAGAATTTCTTTTCGTTCTGATTGATAGTTTTCCTGACCAGGACTTTTTTAAAAATTCTGGTTTATACATGTTGTCGGGTTCAATTGAAGATTTTTTTTTAACGCTCTACGTTCTTTGTTGGCTTCTTGAATTTTTATCTTGCAATGTCCGTTCCACCAACGGTTTGTTTTCTTCCACATTTTCCAGAAGATCTTGGGATGGACTTTTCAGCTGCTTCCAAGATAACATTTGTGAATTCTTCAACAATGTGGTCAATTGAGTTGTCCTCTTTTAGCAAGGATTCTAGGTCTAAATAGTGAGAGTCGATTTCATGAAGAAACAAAAAAAATTTCTCGCTTCAGTCAGCCAATTCCATTTTTTATCTTCAAGGAAAGGCCAGTTCGGGTATGTCTTTTGACGTCGCGAGTTCGATGGAAATGGGAAAATGGTTCCTATCATAAGTGTTACTGAGAGCTCTCCACTTCGGTCTCGGTGCAAGTCGTTGCGAAGCGAGACAGATGTTTATGCAGCTAGTGGTTCCGTTCTTGCTATTAAAGGGTGATCTCCATTGTTCAGCAAAACTAGATCATCATTGTCATTTATCCAATCTGCAGTCAACTTTCCTTGCTGATCACTTGTCGTTGAGCCCCAATATAGATGGTGGCAAGTCGCCAAGAAGGATGTATGGTTTTGCTAGTTGGCTTTGTAAGGTCTTTAAGTTATTAATATTTAATGGAGAACTGTTTGGATTAGTTGCAGATAGTTAAATTCTGTGAAAATTTGATAGTAGTAGCGAAAGCATCTAGCTCAGTGTTGATCAACATGGCAATTCTTCAAGCTAATGGCGGTGTAGGGGGCTAGCCAGAAATTCACTAATATATTTGGTTTCTGATGAAGACTTGATGAAATATCAAAGTGCTGGTCAAATTTGTGACGCACAGCCATTAATTCGAGACGCCGTACTTAACTACTTATAAGTATTAATTCATTAAATATTAAAAGATGTTTATGTGTATCACTTAATGAGTTATAATTTTTTGATTTTTCAACAGGTTTTATTTTGAATCGCATGAAGAAGACCTTACCTTTTTCCATGTTCGATGATATATTTACTCGAAGAATGCAGTGGATAAGACAAACCCCCGAAGAGCGAGCAGAGCAAAAAACGGCTTCCCGAGAACGAGCAAAAAAGGGCCGTGAAAAAATTAAATCGCAAAAAAGATCAGCCGGGGAAAATTCTTATCCAAAAACAAGTAAAGAACTTACTTTTAATCATATATTAAATATCAGGTGATTGCATTTCCAAAAAAAAAAATTTTCTGCTAGGTGATTCATCTTTAGCTGATTCGAAGTGATCGATGGCCGGATCATCCTGAGCACCGAACGAGCGATCACCCGAAGTCAAGGGACAATGAAGAGGGACAGTACTTGGCGGCCTACTATGGATTCTTCGACACAATTAGCGGGTGGCGTTTTCTCGGATATTCTCGGCTTCCTAACATCACTGAAAAGAAAATAAGAATATGTTTTGAATCTCAAACAATAATTTTAACATTTCTCTACGCTTAAAAATGATTATGTTACTGGACATTACCTTGTATGATCTTAAAATGAACCTTAAATAGGGCATTTCCAACATAATGCTTTGTTTTACGTGCGTTACATGGATCAAATGATCCTGATCAGGAACCATTGTCAAAACCTGATCAGATATCCAACTAATCCTTATCAGGTCCTTGTCATCACTTTTTTCTATAATAGGGTATCCGCTTCGGAAATTTCTCGGCATGTAACAATTCTTATGAATTTTCTGCAAAGTACATTAAAAGGTTTCATTTTTCGAGCCGCGCTTGTATTGTCACTGGCATTAAGGTTTTCATGTATACAGAGAAATGTTTTCGAGTACAGGAGAAGAACTACAACGAGATCGAGACGAAGAAGTGTTGAAAAGACGGTTGACGGGTGGTTCGGTTGAGGGCTGTTCGCACTTGTTTTCTCGCTCAATTCATCGCCACGTAACGGCAGGAGCGAGTTGCGGGAGGGATATATAGTATATATTCAGGGAGAGAACACGAAGAGTCAGAACGTATGGAGGAGGACGCGAATAATAATAATAATCATATTTCCGGGCAACATGGCGGCCGTGCAAAGGGCGAGGGCGGGGAGGACAGTGGGAGGGATGCGATTTTACTGGGGTGGGACACGCCGTGACGCGGGAAGAAGGCAGGAGGGTTATCATAATATTACAAACCACGAAGCAGAGGCAGGACCGTATCTATATAACGCGCGATACACGTACTAAGTTGGCCGCGCAATCACCTCATCCGGCTTTTGTCGCGCAGCTACAACCCTTCGTCTATCTTTATCTACTCGCCAATATGGTCAAATGTGGGTAGATTACGAGTGAAGTCATATTTTCTCGCCTTCAACATACACACAGAAATTTCACCTGACTTTTGCACCACGCCCTCTCATTTTCTCGCTTCTACTTTATTCGCTTGATTTTTTTTCTCCCGCATTTCACCCTCGCATAGATATATTTGTATATACATCAACTCGAGCGTGGCAAAATGGTCCTCAAACTCATTTTGTACTGGGCCATTTTTATGGTAAAAGAAAATGTGAGTTTTGGCGATATATAAATATACATGTACGCGACTATAGAGATGGAAAAATAATTAGCAATAAACTTGAAACGGATTTGATGTACACTCACTATATGCGTATAACAAATAGATATACATGCATAGTTCAAAATGGTGAAAAATATATATTTATTATTATCAGTCTTTTTTTTTTTTGACATGGTTGTACAGTTGAGAGGAAAGTTTTCACCACAGAGGGAGTAGCAGCGATGCTTTGCTAACCAGCGAATCACGGTGGAGACGTGGATAATTGACGAGGATTTTTGCTTCGCTATTTTCCCCAAGGCTAATTTGTAATTTTTATACTTACCCGAAACACGGGGAAATATATATTCTACGAGACATGTATATTTGCGCTGCACACTTTTACACATGAAATTGTACTTAACACACAGGGAGAAAAGAGAGTGTATGAAGAAGAGAGTCTCCGGAATGCGAGTTAGGAAGTTGGCGCGGTTAATTTTCTCCAGATGTTTCCGAAAGTGCTTGAGTCTAACGATCCATTTCACACTCTGATGTTGCAGCGTGTATTTCATACCATTCTCATCCACTCGAAAACGACAACTGAGAATCCCCGCGCTTGCTTGTGCCCTAATAAACAAATCGGCCTGTTGGCTCGTTGTGGCGGCGTGAAAATATAATCACTGGCGAAATGAGGTGAAGTGAATGTCGAAAATAGCTGGAGATAATGTGGCGCGGAGGCATAGGGGTGGGTCGGAGGCGGAGTGTAAAACGACCGCGAATCTACAGCTGACGATCGGATCTGACGGCGCCGCCAGGCTTCTGGCAGGTAAATTCGCGCGCTCGGAATTGAAGTATATATATAGAAATCTCGACCTCAGTTACCTGAATGTATTGGAGCCATGTGTGGACACACACAGACGACACAAATAGATAGCTTGGATGGCGGAGGGAAAAAGGACACTGGCCCGGAGTGCCTCGAGTGATACCGCGAGCACATCGGTCGGACGGAAGAAAAGAGCGCGGCCGAGGGGTGAAAGGCAGTATTGGGAGACCTCGGATCGAGCACGCTCACGCGGGGTTGGGGGCGAAGGAAGCACTTAAAGAATTATCCGAACTCGCAGGAGGGATGGGCTCCTCGTTGAGGCATGTGCATCTATTCCCAGGCCAACACCTAATACCTACTAATACTGTGCCCGTGTACCCTTTTACCGCTTGACGCGAGTCCTACTGGCCTGGACCACGATCAGAGAGTGTGTAGATGTACAATATAAGTCAGCGAATAATGCTTTAACGAAACCGCGGTCAAGACCTCTAACTTTCATCAGCAAAGTCATTTAAATTTTTTATTATCTAATTGAATGGACCTAGATGTAACACTAATTAGGTATGTTTATATATTTTGTTGAATTTATAAAAAAAAACTAGACATCATTTCATTACATAACATTTAAAAAAAGGAATATAATCGTTTAGTGAGGAGAAAAATAATCCATAATAGTTGCCGCTTTATACTAAATGTCCCGAGAAAAAATGTTCAGGCTCAGTATAGTATAGCTAGAGCCTCGGTGAGATAAATTTTCTTGCTATTGACGAGCCACATGTGACATAACGTTATTTTCCGGAATGGTGCTATACAAAAACAGTTTATCTGTCATGGCTATGCCATAATTGTCTAGCCGAAAACGGATGATTCACCGTAAGTGAGGTTGTGTATATCATTATATACAGTATATAGCTACTGATGATCTCGCCAGCATCTAGCCGATCATGGCAAAGAAACTGATGTAAGGTTATGTTACTACTGAAATTACTAGTTAGTCTTCGTCTCACAGTTAGCTAGTAAAATTGATCCAGTATAGACATGAACTTGTGGCTAGCTGTGAAGTCACGGATATGATGTTGATTTATCACAGGTAAATACGTTGTTGAATCGTAGTTTATGGAATATAAATTACGATTATTCTTTACAACATAGCTCAGAATTTTTTTTTCTACTTTAATATTCATTTAATGTATCCAAATTTATTTTTTCATTACTGCCTCAATGTGGCTCGATTGTGGCTTGATAGTGGCTATTGTTATTTGGAAGAAATAGAACGCTAGTCCTACCATTCCTAATAGTTAATAATTTAATAATAATATTGGTTTATATTTATAGGAATATTTAAAAAACTTTTACTATCGATCACATGTTGCGCGGTTAGCTAAAACTTCCACACCTCACGCAGAAGATCCGGGATCGAATTCACAGAAAGGGAAAATTTTCTTCAATCCATATGTATTGGATATCTTTGGAATATTTTCAAAAAATTTTTCAACAGTCTCACTTTATATGCGTGAAACAGTTCATATGACGACGTTCGCAAGTTTGTGACTAAATATCACAAACCAACTGAACATGGATTAATTATTATCCATATACATATACGGACATAATGGAATAGTGTAGGTTGAAATATTTGGTATATATCTTAATGTATATATATAAGCGAACTCTCCTTGTATGACTTATTACGAAATTTCCGAAACTATTTATCCGATTGACTTGAAATTTGGTATAGATACACCCAATTTACTCTATTACAAAGCAGATTGTGGAGGAGTGGTATACTAAAAAATAACGCATTCAAATTATGGTTTTTGCATAGTCTTTGGACACCTTCAAAATTTTGAAATATAGATTTTTAGGTCAGATAATGCGACGAAAGTTAGAGCAATCGATTTAAGAAATTATTCTCACAATTTTTTTTATCTATTTAAGGGTTGTGCAGTTCTTATAAGAATTAAATTTTTTTAAATATCTCGAAAAAAGAGTAGAGTATAAAAAAATGTTTTCAGTATGTTTTACGCATAGGAATGCATGGTGGCCGTTAATATGTAGCATAGAACTGATGTCCAAACAGCATAGTAGTCAGCCAGCAGCGCAATTTGGATAGTACCAGATTCATGTCTAGACACGGCTCTGATGCTACGACAGCATGGGAAAATATACGATCTTCTGTTGGCCGTAGTGCTAGGTAGAAAGTTGACGGTCCGATATGCAGCATAGGACTGACTACAATGCTGCGATATTGGCATGGGTTTTCCTCCTATCGAAACATAGCTTTAATAACCATGTTTTGTTGTAAATGACTTCAGTTCTTTATTTATATCTATTGGATTTAGTTATTTTAGATGCTTCGAAGATCGGCATAGTGAAAAACGCGTTTATCATAATGTCTGGGGTTTGCGCCAGTATTTTTTGAAACGCAGTCGTATATCGCATGGTTGATGCTGCCATGGAAAACTAGAAAATAGCTCAATAAATGCATAAATATTTAAACTAGTTGAATATTGTAGTCACGACAAGAATTTCTTAAATTTCCACCCCTTCTATGCTTAATGATAGTGGCTCTTATATACATAGGACGGACTAATATATTTTCTATAGGTGGGATCGCAATCGGCTTTTTTTACCACATTTTCTTAGCTAATACTATACAGCATGCATTTCTTCCGGTATACCCAGAAAAATTAAAATTACCACGTTTTAAAATAATTATTCAAATATCGAAAACCGAAACCTATTTGAAATGCATGAACTTTATATATAGTTACAGCTTATCAGCAACACGCATCGATCCACCAGAGGACACGGAATAATTTCCAAACTCTCGTTGAAATATCCAATTGACCCTTATTGGTTCGATAAATTCACGATAATCGTAATCGTCTATAGACTTGTATATTCGCAGCGTTGCAGAGCATAATCCTGCGCGGGTAAAGTTGCACTGCACGAGGGCCATGTCGACCGGAAAACAATTTGCAACTCGATCAAACTAATTATGCTCTGGCTCGTTACGTATCAACTGCATTAGGTAACTAATTAACAAATTCCATGCCGCATACCATGCCCCCGCTACAGGCGGCCTACGTGTAGCTTATCCACACACACGCAGAGTAACGACTGACCAGGAAGTCAGCATGGTTGCCTCTAGAATTAATGGCACCGAGAGATTATGTCGGGCTTGCTAGACTGCGAGTCTCTTTGGAATCCTTCCTTCTTAGACATACACACATACAAATGAAACGTATGTATTCCCAAAAATTCCCCTGGTTTTTCTTGCCCAAAGAACAAGCCGAAGATGGAGCTTCGTTGTGTTCCGGTGTCTGCTTCGACCACACGAGACGATCATCCGTCGCACGTGTTCGCTAAAGCATTCCCCGACAAATTGACTTCAGGCCTTGAACACACTAGTATGTCTCTTGCTCCCTTTAAAATGATATTCTCCCGACGCCTCTGTATTATTAGCAACTGAGCTAGTTAACGGAGTTTGTTAAGTGGGAATTATTATTTAGCTTGAATTCCTCCTATTTTCCACTTTAGTGTATAAATATGAATGCTCCAACTAATTATTCCATTAAACAAAGTCCAGCCTCTTTGTATATGCGCTGTTAGCTTGTGGACGGAGTTGATTGTTTCTGCGATTGTCGTTGGAAAAAAAATTGACGGCTGATATACATATTTGTGTAGAAAGGTAACTGATGATTTTGAAAGCTTGTTTTTCGATGGGGTTTTTCTTGCGGCAGTGGGGACAAAAAAATATATATGTACTTGTTTTGCTGCGTGCCGTATACACGAGCCTCAGCCGTCTTTTATTTATCCAGGACGCTTCGAGTGTCGAGGGCTTTACGATTTCCGACTGTGGGCGCACACGCCAGTTGACTTATACCTCAATCTCTAAAAAGAAAACAAGCTAATTGCCTCTAAATTTCTTCACGAGCATATTGAAGCAACACTGCAATTTGTCGTCACACGAAAGACACTTTTTCAACAATTTAAAATACCTCTCTGGCTGGTATATTGCTGGACTTTCTATTAAATTTATGTTCTCTTCTGAGTTTATCAGTTCCTCGTGAAATAATTTTATTTTACTTGAGCAAAATTCTTTTAGTGTATTAGGTTCTGTGTGAAACTCAATGTCAGTAAGATATCCATGTAAAAAATAATCTAAATTATACCGACATTGGGCTCTAGCCTCATACTGTACAAGTTTTTTTTGAGATACAGAAAAACAGATTAATATTTGATTTTCAATAGTCTTGTACAAAAAATATTGACGATTCAGTTGGATATATAGGTCTTATAGTGATTGATAAATCTTTGCGAGCTGCACTTGACTGACATACGCACAAACGTACACACAGAAGGAGAGAGGCCGCTGCAAAAATAGTACATTGTTCACCAAGGGAGCAAAAGAGGCCATTCCGACCGTGAAAAGTTAAGGAATTCACGGTCAAAATAACCTCTTTTGCATCCCGAGGTAAACATACTATTTTTCGTCGTAGCGGGAGAAAATGGGGTTTTTGCTCCCTCCTTGTCGAGAGAAATTTTGCTCCCAGAAAAGAGGGAGCAAAAACGCCATTTACTCCCGTTATAACGAAAAATAATTTACATCATATATTGTATCGAAGTACGGGAACACCTGTACGTACAAAATTTTAACAAAAATAACCATAACCCCCGCTTTTATAGAAAATTCATTTCAAGCCTATTCGATAACTAATTTACGAGGGATAATCTATTTCATGCAGAATGAACGGCTGCAATTCGGCAAAGCGACAACAGAGCACACTTATACGCTTCGCATGCAATATTAAATGATTTATTTAAGCGAGAAAAATTTCTTTCGTATAGTCGATGAATAAAATCATCTAACTTTAAGACATTTTAGATTTGCCGACTAAACCAATGTGATTATTCATGCAAACACTGCAAGGCAAGCAGACTCTTAACAGCGCTCGTCGAAAATGGCATCTGTATACTCTTTGTATCAGAGTAATATATACAGATAGGTAAGAGCATAAGGGGTGAGTGCAGTCGTAAGCGCTTCGGATGTTTTGTGCAGCTTGCATATAAATAGACATACATAATGTAAAATTCACAACCTTCACGCCGACGACAACAAGATAGAAGTTGTTGCGGAAGTAATGCACCGACAACAGAGACGCCTCATCTCACGGGAACCTTGCATCTTGCTCATTTACAGTCAATGTACTTTATTTATGTACTTACATCTGATACCCCTACATCTTAAGATCATCCCACTGAAATAACATTACCAAACCATAAATAAACCATTAAAAAACGATCAAAACATGATTTAGTTCAAAATGTCGAATAAAAATCGCAAAAGCGCACGCATTCCGTACTACGCTTTACGTATAGGTATATACCATAGGCAAAGGGCTCATGATGAGATGGTAAAAGCATGGGGAATGGTGATTCCATTATTTAGCCGAGGTAGTTTAGGCGAGTATTAGGGGTTTGAGTTTATGACACCCCTCGACTGCCCGGATTGCCTATTAATACGATATGAGCTCTGATGCTCTGTCTCTCGCCACCTCTTTTTACGCCCTCACAATTTTTTTCACCCCCTGCTATGCTCTGTTCTGCCACTAGTATATATTATATATTTATATATACAACAAAAAAAAACAGAAAAAACATCCAAACACCTATAGTAAAGATAAATCACTTATAAACTTACAAAAAAATTTCGAACTTTGATGCGACGATCATATGCATCAATGCATCTTATAATGGGCCACAAAGAAAATTAGATGTTATACTGACGATTGCAATTTTCAAAAAAGTTACAAATAAACGGAAAACTAATTATAAATTCCTATACTTGGGAAAAATTCAAGTTTTGTCTTTTGTGCATCGTTTTAAAGCAATTTGGGAGAACGTGCCCTAATTTCGGGGACGTTCTTCCGTTTTGGGATATCACAATTAGGCATTTCGATATGCCATGTCACAGTTTAAAAACGTGCCAATCTCGCATCATCTATATGTTATAAATATTGGCATAAATTTATTGCTTTCATGAAAAAAAAATTATTTTCTTATACAGACGAGCGTCTAAAGTGCTACTTCACATGCATGTTTTGCGTGCGGTAAACGTATAAAGCATCTCTTATACGCTAATGGTATAAAATAGGATGTGCAATAATACGTGCGGCAAATGACGCATTACGCAAAGGCGATTTATCTGGCACTTGCCTCAGCTCGCTTTGCAGTCGTGAGCAAACGAGTATCGCCCGGGCGAAATATGATTAAGATGACAAAACATTTTATTATTTCAAATACGTAAGCACCAGGCGAAAGAATATAATAGTGAACTCTATGGCTGATCGAGTGTTATGCATGTGGCGCAATATGAATAATCGAACGGTAAAAAAAGTTGATAAAAAAAGTTCCATTTTAAAAATGAGAAGAAATTAAATTAAATATCTTTTATTTTCCTATACGGATATAGTCGGCGAAACCGCTGTGGCCATTGCCGGTAACACACTGTAGCCCAAGGGAGATTTTCCCTTTGCGGACCGGGAATCGCAGTCCGTCGATCGTTTTCTAATTTGGCGAGCAAACACTCGAATTGGCGGTGGAGGCAACGGTTGGTCCGGCGCCGATTGCAAATACACGAGAGGAACGTACACACATGTATCGCTGCAGTGCAGCCCTTAAGCTGTGCATGGTGTATTAAAGTTAGCAAACACACCTATGTAACACACGAACAAATAACGACAGGCTCAATCGAATAGAAAGGGGGGAGAAGCGAGCGAAAGCAAAATGGGCTTTTAGTGCCGATGATTGGCGAGAGCTACATCTCGCGGGGATATAAATGACAAGCGTGTAAACGCGGGTACACACAATTCAAGAGGGCATTTCGTTCATCAGAGGGGGACACTCGTCGTCAGTGTGCCCTACCCTGCCACGCTGTCCCGTAGCGCACACACTTCTGATCCCCACGCTCTCTGTCGATATTCCAATGCTCCTAGTAGTCGGCAAGCCCCGTTGTGTGTGTGTATCGCCCCACTGCACGCGGCCAACAGAAGGCAGATCTCTCCCGAGAGACTCGACGCTTGTTTGCGCTGCTTATCATCAGTTCCCATTAATATTAAACCGCATTCAACGAACGAACGAACCAACTACCCGGGTCGGAAACCCCCCACGGACATACGCGTCAAGCCATGCGCGCGCACCCGCTGGCACAGGTATACGACGAAATGAGTGTGTACCGAGCGTGTTCACATGAGAGCACACTAAATAGCACGCTTACTCGCTTCACTTTTTCATCATCAGCGTGACGAGATTGCGTTGGGATATCCATCAGGTGCACATCTGTATTGTACGCGCTCTTAAAACTAGAGTATTTTTTTATTTACCTTGTAGTGTAATGACTTTTTTTTATTATTGTCGAGTGGATAAGGCGTGGACTAGTTATTTTACTATTAAGTTATGTTACTAATTACTTTTTCTTTGATTAAATGATAAATATTGGAAAAATGAAGGTTTTTGATCTAGCATCATCGAATATAATTTCGTTTAAGTATTTTTTGATAGATGTTCTTCCTACAATTAAAACTTAATGACACGAATGAATGATTCTTGTGATGATAATATAGGAAACTGAGGAATTTTTTTCGTAACATTTAGTGTTAGAAGTGGCATTTCGTTTTTTTTTATATCATATCCTATCATGGTTTACATATATATTATACTTTTATGTTTGTTGGTTGCACGACTATTTGATTTAAGGAGGTTGTTGCGGCAACTCGAAGTAAAGATATCCGACTGAAATTTACATATTTTCTAAACAACAATATTTGTAGCCTGCATGCCAAATTTTAATGGATTTAACCGTCTAGTAACGCTAATATTGAGCGTTGAAATACCTAAATCTCCACTATATAGATATACACCGCGTGAGAATTCTCAAAAATTCAGGCTCGAATATTTTTGAATCGGTACGGTGGATTAAGCCAACTATGAATGAAAAAATGTTCAGAATTTTATGTAGTTTTAGCAGCTAATTATTTGTTTCGATGTCTTTACTTTTGCATTTAACATGTAAATGGCCTATATCACACTATAAATCGCACAACAACCTCCTTAATGTAGACAAACAATCAAAACTTTAGCTATACTAATTTTTTATGTATTAGACCTTTTTTTAAGCATAATCACATTTAAATATTTAATTTATTATGCGGGTTTTGTTGCATTATTATTATTATGTAAAAATTTCATTTTTCGGTTTAAATGAAAGTGTATTTAATATACACGATTATTATAGCGAGAAGTGAGATTTATAAATTTGCATCTGTGGATAATTATAGGCAGACAAAAGCAGTGTTGGTGGGCATTATAAGCTCTTGGCAACCAACAGTATTATAAAAGGGGCAGGGGGCGACGCTTGGGTGTGCTCAATTTTCACCCTTTGTTTAATCGCCGCTTCGCAGAGTCGACTACATTAATTTAATACCGACGCGTGCGCGGTACTATTCCAGCCACTTTCCCTACCACCCCGGGGCTTTGTGTCCGGTGTGTACTACATGATTAGTCGAAATGGATAACTTTTAATATCTACAGAAACTAATACGTGCAGAATACGCAAAGCATGGAGTGCTGCAAATACTTTCTGCGCGATTACCGGCGATATATGGTTTAGAGTGGCCATCGGTAAATGAGATTTATACACAGACAACAAACTATGGAGGCTGTGGCGCGTGCATATTGTCGCCATAGTAATTACACGGTAATTACTTGCTCTCGCAGCATCGACGTCGAGTAGGTAATTGCATTAATCACGTATGCGCGATCAGTGATTGCATATCGATATTGCGTTGAGCTTTGTCAAAATATCGCACGTTTTCTCTTGCAATTAGCTGCAATTAGTGGAATGTTCGTGGTTGTCTATCATCCGCATACAATCATGCAATGCTGGTCTCCCACTGGCGATCGACCGCTTATAAATTTTAAATCAATGGTGACGTACCAAAACGGGCTTAGGATAAGCTATAAAACTGAAATTTAGTTTTATCTACTACTTATTTGCACACCCCATATTCGCAGCGCAATAGGTGTGCCTTATTGCTCTCGCTACCCCGAATTTCTGTAATGGCATTGCATTTAATATGGCATCTTACGTTACGAAGACTTGATCATGATTTTTTTTTAATAAGTGTTAAAAAGAGATTCTAAATTTTATTAGTTTATGAGTAGTCAATAAAATACAAAAGCAATGATGCGAATATTTAATTTTTTTCATTCATCATCTTCTATATGTATTTTGATGGTAAAGAAATTTGTTCGGTCGGTAATTTATCAACATTACTCATGTAGTTATGTATGATTATGCATCGCAGTCACTGAATCAACGCGTAGCTCGAGCCCAACTAAGCACAACTATGCTGCGAACATATGGAGTAGGCAATTTATTTGGAGATTATTCATCACGAAATTTTTTTTGTGTGATGTTATTGTGTGAGATTCCTTTGGGCAATCACGCATAAGTCCCATCAGCAATAATCAGCCATCATATATGAACATCCCATTTGCCCTGGTACCTGTGCTCAAGCCGTTCACATCAAGTTTTGTTCTATTGTGCGATAGACAGTAATTGCTACACCAGAAGAAGGCAATTTTTGGTCCCAATCTTGATGCTAGCAACTCAGCACGCTCTTTTGGAACATCTAAGTCTCTGAAAAAATCACACTGAAAAACAATTCCCCCCCCCCCTTCCCCCCGCCGCAGCGCTCTTCTGTTCCGTTGCTGGAGCGGTACAGAAGAGTAGAATCGCTGGGGTGACGATACGTATCGTTCCGTTTCGCTGCTGGAGCGGTACGTATCGATATCCCAGCGATTATATACTCTGAGCGACGATGAATCGCTGCAGGAGTGATATATTTTCACTGCCGTAGAAAAACTTTTTTCTCCGTGTACTATAAGTAAAATCTAAAGATAACATCATTTTATTGAAATGAGCGCATTCCAAATGTGTCGTTATTTGAACAGTTAAAAATTATAAGGTGGGATTATAATGTTGAAATACTTCTGGTGGATATAGTTTATAAAAAGACCATCAATTCACAAATTTAACAGTTTCAGGAAATCTTGGTGTGCGATCTAAATATACACGCAGTACCAACGGCATTTCTGCGACGATTCAATTAGGATCACCCAGACTAATCTCGCGCTTCAACTATTCCTCTATCATTACCACACATGTCTGTGTATCTATCCCTATGTCATCTTATCACGACCACCGGTCAAGAGTGATTGCAGGCGACAGGTTCCCCTGCAGTTAGAATAAAATTCATCGACTTCATGGAAATCGACAAGCTTTTAACTGATCGAAAATAGACCAATAGATCGTTAAACCACATGTTACCGACCGCGATGGGTCTGAAACTCAAGTTCTGGCGCTGTTTGATATATCAATGCTAAAAGTTCTACAGTCTTCAATGATTATTAATATAAATCATGACATATTATAAACCGGGGTTATCAATACGTTTATTTAAGGGAAAAAGAGAAATCGAATCAAATAAGTATTGTGATGAAGAATAAACCGTTGCGAGCTGCACTTTGATTCGATACATATGCGAACGTACATATCCAACTAACGAACAACTACTAATTTCAATTTTCACAGAAGAATTATGAATATAAAGAAAAGCTTAGGTATATCATATAAAACATAAGTCAAATAATAATAAATATGTGTTCTCGTTGAAAAAATTGATTTGATGCCTACATCATTTTTCACTGCCAAAAACGGCATTATATGACGCGTCACGAGCTAAACTGGACTGAGCGGTAATAGAGTATGCTCACGCTGCGAGGGCGTGCAAAATAAAATATCTCGCGCAGATTGACTTTAAGGATGACCTGATAAAAGGATAAAGGAATCGTCTGGCGGTATCAAGGATATAAAAGAGACAGTCTCAGTCGAAGTAAATCGAGAAGGAGAATGCAATCACCCATGACCGCTACGCCTCCTTCGAATCGTTTTTCCTGAAGTATATATTGCTTTGCCGTTGATCTGGAATATATGTGTATGTATACCTACTACAGATGATAGAGAACCTTTTCACCCTCTCGCATGATCGTAATGTCGCTGTGTGCACCTCGTCGTCTTACGGCTAGCGACTCTACTGTACGGATGAATGGGGTGACATCTCATTAGTGAGACAAATTGCTTCACCTCTAACGCACTTGCGCCTGTCATTGGTTAGCCTCTCCAACTGCGCTGACATACAGTATACGTAATTCTATATGCGCTCGTGCGTATATGTGCAATGCGTGACACATCGCGGTTTCCAGCGTCATTCACGGATTTAGTGCCAGTAAAAAAATTAATATCTCGATGTATTGTAGCATTAATTAATAATTTCGAAATTAATCACCACGATGTGTAGCAAGCAAGTGACATATTTATGGCAGATTGAAATATGAGAATGCCGAATACGTTGCGGATCTGAGCCAAAATTTTATATCAGTTTTCATGACCCGAGAGAAAAAATTTAGAGATTTTTAGCGTTTGTTAGAGTTTTGCTCTCAGAAATTGTGGATGAGTTTGTTTGAATTTTTCTAGTGGCACTGAGAGAAATCCAAAGAAATTCTCAAGAGTTTTTCCAAAAAAAACTCTAAGAAACTCTAAAAAATTCACGCCCGGGAAAAAAATTTCTGAAACTATAGTTTTTCGGAGGTTTCAGAATTTTTCAAAATCGCTGTAATTGAAAAAATTATTAAATAATGAGTGTTAGTGTTTTATTATTTGTAATTTAAGCACAAATATGCATAGTGGGATATTGGTGGTAATTTGAATAGTTTAAATTCGTATTCTTTCGTGTCGTTGTCTGCCATATTTTCCGTTGCTGCCTTCTAAGATTTTTCTCCGGAGCTAACGAATAGATCTCACAGAATTAGAGACCTTCGTATCCCTCTATCAAGAGAATGGTCAATCTTGAGATCCTTCGCAGCCCGGAAAAAAACCTGCCCTAACCGAGGCGCGATCCCACGTTGCACTGAGTCGCAGCCGCATGATTTTGACCACTGTGCTAGAAGGTTGGCTAAGAGTTCCTAAATATACACGTATCCAAATGTGTACTGCCATACATAGTTAATTGTTTACATACTGTCACGTGATCGAGGCAAAATCATGAGAAACTCGAAGAAACTATAGATAACTCCGAGTAATAGGTATTCGCCTGTGAGTAACTCGTAAAAACTGTACGAAATGGAAGAAACTTCGAAAAACTATAGAAAACTCCAAATATTTTTTCTCAGGGTAGTCTAAGAAACTTCTAAAAACTTCAAAAAACTCTGGCAAATGCGAATATGCTAGTCAGTTACTCTAGGAAACTGCGAGAAATTAGGAACATCTCTCAAACCCTCTAAAAATCTCTAAATTTTTTCTCTCGGGGAAGCAAACAACAAAGTTTTATAATTGGAAAGTTCGGTTAAAAAGTTTGATTTTTAGATAATGCTCTTTGTCAATAAGCTATACGACGTAATGCCACGATGTATACACATAACGAAACCAAAAAAACCACCTCCAACGATAGTGATAGTTCTATATTGGCGTGGATTGATGATGTCACATGATGTATAGATTTTATGCCAGGCTATAGAATCCAACTGATACCATACATAGCCTATTTCTACGCTCAAATTGTCATCTATCGTATCACTGACTATTTTTTGTCGTAAATGATTCTACCGATTAGCATACCAGTTTACTTTATTGGTCCAAAGTCTACCTGAGGGGCTCTGAGATACAGATCTGTCTGTCTGTCTCTCTCTGTCTCTCTCTATCTCTCTCTGTCTCTGTCTGTCTGTTTGTCTGTCTGTCTGTCTGTCTTTCTCTTTAACCTGATACACTTTCGCTCTGTACATTTTTTTTCTTTTTCTAATCCGCCCATTTAATCAGGTTCCTATCTAAACCTGCTTCAGAGAATATTGAATAGTCAGAGATTTTAATAGTGATTTTTTCAGGGATATAATCAACTAAAAATTTCCGTTGACAATCTCTGGTAGATTCAGTAAAAAAATGGACTGATAGAGTAGTTGAAATCACTGATAGGTCCAGTCAAAAAAATTTTTTTTTTCATTTAATAATAATCGAGCAGATAATATGCTGGCACAAATTTTACAAACATTCTTGATTTCAACCGGCCAAAGTGATTTGTGAGAAACCGAATAAATAAAACGATCAAAAAAATGAACATGGAGAGTATTAGAATCCTCAATTGCAGGATTTAGTAATAACTGTATGTGTGCACTCTATTATTGAATTATAAATCTTCTCTTGCTCGGGAAGATAACGTGCCACGATATTGTAATGATAAAAAAAGCACATCATGAGTCATAAAAGAGGTTAGCCTGAATTGAATACATCTGATATTTGATGTCTCATAGGTACTATAACAAATTAATATTATTTATTGTCAAATTGAGTTCAATTTTATGCAATTTTCCCGTCGTTCAGCTACCCCTGATGGCTTTTAAATGAAGCTTGACTAATTTTTATATTACAAAAATATTGGATCGCTGTCCTAATACTATAATTTACTAAATACATATAATGAATATTACCTTAATTTTTCGTTTCAATTAGAGAATCTATACAGTAAAACTCCCCGGCACCGAACAAGTCGGGACCGAGCAACCTCTCAGGTCTAGATGCCCCTCTAGTCGCTACTTTCGGGTACACTAGCATTCTCCGCTGCGCAGTCACATGCGCAGAACACCTACCTGTCACCCGCACAATTAAAGTTAATATAGAACTCCGCAAAAAAACAGGTACATTTACATACATATTTTATTGAAAAAAACTGATTTTCATGAATAGTACTGTATACCCTAAAGTATTTTGAATAATGTGCATATATTAAATGGCATTTTAAATTACGCGCGCTTCGTCGGAGAATCTAATTGGCCCCTAGAAAGTGTAAAGCAGGGATAAGGTTGTTCGGGCCTAAGATGTTTTCGCTCCTGGGAGTTCCGGTGCAGGGAGGTTTCACTGTACTATAAAAATAGGTTTGTATTTCGAAAATTTTTCCGCACGTTAAATTTACAGAGTGAGGAATAAGCAGAGGCCCGTACCGGACTCGTACCCCTTTTGAGTCGGCGCTGAAATTCCACCAAGCTCCCACCCATTTTATCACTCCAAATTGTCGAGTTTTCAACGGGTGCAGATCGAGTGCGAGCCTCAGCGGAGGGTACTCCCGCCAGATTAGTGTGGTGCAAGCCTACTGCAGGCTTTGATGTGTGCACCAAATCTATGTCCTCGATTATTGGCTTCTAAATATCGCGTCTGGAACACCATGCGAGGCCTAGAGATTTTCACGCGGACAATATATATTAGAGGCATGCCTTTTTGTCGAAATAATCATATAATAAATATATACAAAATATACCCATGTTTATTTTTTTTTATCACATTTAAATAATTTATAGAAATCTTTATATACTTAAGAATTATAATATTCTTGTTTTATGATTATTATTATTATGATTATTATGATGATTATTATTATTATATATACATAGAATAGCTGTCTCACGCGTGGGGGGGGCGTGACGGCATCAACCCTTCGCCCAGGGTTCCGTTTTATCGGCTATTCAAACTGAACAGTCATCTCTTTATTTCAAGGGTATGATATTTTATTTACCGTTCAGTTTTGTAAAAGGTTATCCATCATATAATACCAATTAAATCATACTATATGTTTTTTGAATGCAAATGATTTACACTAATTGTAATTGAACGAAATTTTTTATAAACCAAATCATTCATAATATTCGTTTAAAACATTGTAACCAAAAAATGATTACAGTCCAAAGCATTGCTTAAAAATTATAATAAAATTGGTATTTATGTCGATTCAAAAACGTATGTTTCGGAAAAGAATAAATATTTCCATATTGCATCGGTTTCTGGAATTTTTTTTTATTGATTTGCCATATTGTTTGTAGAAGTTTTTTTTAACCGCTCCGCCTATATATAGTTCATCTGCAATCGTTTTTCGTTTAAATTATTAATTAAAATTTCAATTTCCCCGGCCTCAGTTAATATGAAAAAAAAAAAAAAACAAACAAATCGTGATCAAACAGATTATTTCAACTATTGTCTAATCATCTACTCAACTTTTTATGCTGCCTATAGTGAGCTTTTTCTGTAATCTGAAATTTGTAAAACTGATGTAAAACTGTATATTGTATAAGCAATTGCATAACTATTTTTTCATTGTCTTATACTCGTGGTTTTTTAAAAATCATTATTGTCTCAAAAACTGCATTTCTCGCCACATATTCTTCTGTATATATCGGAACAATTCCAATTTTCTAACATGAAAATTTTCATTACCAAGAATTCCACACGTACGTTCTTCAAAAATTTCCCATTCTTATTCATTTCATTTCATACATTATTCCCCAACTATATATTTTGATTTTTAGATTCTAGCGAGATCTAGAAATAGCTAGAGAAAGACATTTAGTGATGCGTTGACAATTGAGATAGTTTGCAGTCATTTGCCGTTTCTATTTGGCATGGTGTATATAGAAAGAGAAGCATAATATCATCGTCGTCGCACGTCGTTGGCCTCACGAGCAAATGTATTAGGGGCTCGCATAGCTAAACTAATTGGTTAAATCTGTTGGGCCGCATAACTGGGAGGCTAATTGGGTGATTTCCTGACAAATTATATCCACCCTGACGACTACGCCTACTCGCTAGCGGGACCGTTTGTCACTTGACACTTTGAGTAGAAGCAAGACCAGCCGCGGCATTTCGCGCGTGCAAGCGTACTACTTCAGTCGAGATCAGACATGCACGCATACATATATAAATAAATTTATTTTTTTTTTCGTACTATATAAGTGTGTTGCTGCCAAGCTGACTCGTCATGTCAGAACCTAAAGTGTTCTGAGTATTCGCGCCTTTCGTCTCTCATTTGCTTTGACTTTTCTTTATTTTAGCGCTCCGTTTTATACATAAGACACAAAATGTATACGTTTTTACTCATGGAAACATGTGTGCACAAATTTTGTGCACAAGCTTTTCAGTGTGAGTTTGATAGAAAAATTGATGATAGAAATCAATTTATTGTAGGAAAATGCAGATAAAGAACGACTATTGTTTCTAAAAAAAAATTCAAGGACGTCATACCGCACAGGATACATAATGCACAAGAAGTAGACGCCGAGGGGAGCCAACGTATCAAAGCTTCGTGAGAGAAACGACGGCAAAGAGAAATTTACTTGCGCACCATACTATATAGTCTCGTTAACAAATTCGACGACAACGACGACGACCTTTGGCAGATTTTCAAATGCCATTAGCTGTGAATTAGAGAGACTGTGGCACTCAGACTATTATATATAATACGCATTAACTGTGTACCGCTATTTGCAAGCCTCTGCTTTATTTATCTATAATATTCTCTTTATCCAAGTCGTCGCCGATTACTCACGTATTTCCTATCTGCCAAAATCACTTGTGTTATATCTTTCAAGTTTTTTAACTGTTCAGCTGCGAGCGTCTTAACTTTCTACATTTTTTCCACACTCTCTTAAATCGAAACAGTGAGATCGTCTCTGTTTTATCCAGTGACGCTTAAGCTGACTGGTTAAAACAGTTTGTATTTACTGTTTACTTCGCTCAGCCCGCAAGCTTGCGCAGTCTACTGTTTAAAACAGAGGAAGCATGTCAGATTTTTCCTAACAACCTATAAATATCTATGCCATATCATCAATTGTACATTACAAGATAAACATGAACATTTATTTTATGGATATAATTAGAATTAAAATAATTCCGGTAAGTCTGCATTGATACAACTGCACCTTTTATATATATTCGTATTGAAATTTATTCATGATTGGTCCATAATTTATTGTATACTTCGATATTTAAACAAAAAAAAATTTTCTTTCATTTTCGAATTCAGGTATACATGTTGCTGGGTATAACATAGAATTTTATTGGCGAAAGCAAGATGATAGAGATAAGTATTTAAGCTATAGAAAAGTATGACGCAAAATGGTTGTTTTTAATACGGACTTTTTTTCAATAATTAATAGTGCGATGGGGTAAATGAGGTACCTGAAAAATTGTGGCAATTTTCCTTCAATATGTAGTGTCCAGAATTATTTTCGATCAAAGTTGACTATATAATGGACCTGCAATTTTTAAATAGAATATTTCATCAAACTTAAAATTTTTTATAATACTGTACTGCGCGCAAATTTTTGTTGATTGTTCCCGAAACATTGTATTAATTTCTAACCATGCATGCTTAATCATGTATGATAATAGCGTAGCCAAGCTTCAAAAGCGCCGGGCAATAATTTCCAGATCATTAGCACGCTGTCTCTGAGCAGAAGCAAAAAGTATATAGCCGAAAAGCGCCTCGGAATTGTCCAGAGCAGTCTTAATCGTGTTAAATTGAAGACTGAAAGTCTATATTTCTAATATAACGACAGATAGATAAGAGCAGCCCCTGCGCCCGGTTGTGGTAGGGCCTGCTGCCAGTCTCACTTGGCAGATCGAATGGCTGTTATAGCAGCGAGGGAAGGGGCCAAGTAGGGAATCTTTTAATTTGACGGGCCATAAAACACGCCTCGGTCCTTCTGACTTTGTCTCGTGGACCCATAGAACGACAGTTGGTGCCTACATAATATATATGATATTGGCGTACCCGAAGGGAGGTCACGGCTGACACTATGGCGTGTCGTATCGCTGCAATAATAACGCGTAAGCGATACCCACTCGGCCGCACGTTACCCTGCTATATATCTGCAACATTACGCGCATCATGTCGCACTCGAAAGCACACCATAACGCCCGAGTCTTGAGAGATCATTGACAAAGATGAAGGAGGGGTACATCCATCCCTTGAGTTCGCGTGTGCGAGGGATCTTTCACGTAATCACCTCCTTGGGGTGCCATTCGCTCTTTCGCACGCGACACGTCTGACTTAATCACGTTCATATTCATCCACGCGACAGTGTTTTTGCCCAGTAAAGAATCCATAGGAATTTTTGGGTTAAAATGAATTTTCGAGCGATAAAAAAGCATTGGAATTCGTTTTCTAATTTTAAATTTATATTCCTGGTTAAGCCGGTTCTGATGTATGTGCACCTATTTCGTTTAATACATATCTAACATCTTACGTTGACAAACCCAATTTCCTCCAGTCACGCATAATTTATAACGATTTTTCACCAGCAAGCAAATTGGCTCGAGAATTTCATGTCAAGAGCAACGCTTTTTGTATGGCCCCTGAGGAAATTAGTCATCACTCACACCATCAATCTTCGGGTTATTTTCTTTCATTACTGTGACGGGTATATAGTATATGTGGTGATATATAGCGTCAGCACTAAGTATAGTACCTATTTTGGAGAAGATTTTTAAACCATTTTGAACAATTGATTCGTCCCACGATACCGAGCGAAATTACAATTTGATAATATGAGAAAATAGCCGTATCCAAGACAACGATATGAGTGCGCAATGCTCAATAACGCGAGAGTTGTTTACACAACATATCAACACGTAAAGCCGCATGAAAACAGCTACAAATTTATTTTTTGGAGAGCAAAATTGATGTATAGTGAATTTAATAAAATGATATTAGAAAGGAAAAATCAATCAAACGTGAAATAAATTGTTTAAAGCATCTATCCAACTAAAATTACAACTACTACTACTAATAATAATAATAATACTAACAAAGAACTAAGAAGAATTATAGTCTACTTATGCATTGATGACGAGAATCTTTGGTGATAACATATACCTATATATATTAGTGAGGCCTAAAAAACCGACTATTTTTGTTTTCCATGTCTCGTATTGAAAAATCATAATTTATCATGTGTTAAGAGCCTTCTTAAAAATTCAGCTCGATATAAGCATTTTTAAAGGTCGCTCACGAATTTTAAAATCTCCAAAAAAGGTCAAAATGTGTTTGAAGAAATTTTTTTTTTTCTGTCTTTGCTACATCAAATTTTTTTATATAAAATATAAGTAAGTTTCACTACAAAGCTTCAGTTCGAAATATTAATTTTCAGCGTCACCTATGAATTTTAAAAGTTTTCAACTATATACATTGATTTTAATGTTCGAACGACCTCTTCATTATAATATTGAGACCTTTATTTTTCTAAAACATAAAATACCTCACGAAATAAGGAAAATGAATACATGCAACGTTTTAATTTTGATAGTCACAAAAGGGGGTGCGAAAAAGGAAAAAAAAATTGTTTATAATCACAGTTTAACCATTTTTGCAGATTTTAAAATTCGTGAGCGACCTTTAAAAATGCTTCTAACGGCTGAATTTTTGAGAGGACTCTTAACACATGATAAATTATGATTTTTCAATACGAGACATGGAAAACAAAAATAGTCGGTTTTTCTGGGCCACACTTATATATATAGGTATATGTTATTACCTATAAGATTGTCGTAATCAATGCATAAAGAGATTAAAATGTTTCTTATTTCTTTATTATAATTGTAATAATAATTTTTATTATTGTTGATATTATTATTTATTAGTTATTTATTTATTAAACGGCTATGAAAATAATGTCTAGCGACCGTCAAAAAATCTAAAATTGTAGTATATAACGCATAAAATATTAAAATTACACGAAAAAAGAATAAACATATACGAATTCTAAGGGCAGATTGTATAGAAAATTGCACTCAATCATCATCATCACTCACCATAAAGATATATACAATTTAAGACCTATCCAAGCCAAAAAGTACTCGTAACCTCGATTCTTAGTCAATAAATGTGATAAAACAATGTATTTTGCATTAACAAATGTCAATAGCAAATAGAAAATGATCTTCCATCAATTGTTTCTGAAGAGAAAATATTCCTTTCTTTATATCGAATAAATTGTATTAAATGATATTATCAATATTCGTATATATCATGTATGACTTTTTATGCTAGTTAAAAACAATGTCTGCAATTTTTATCCATTTAAGGTATCGGAGTCTCAATTGTTGACGTCTCGAAACCCCCTATATCTGTACTATATATATACTTCTCACCCTCTGCCAGATCACTCGCTGTATAACATACACAGCGGCCTTTCTACATCGTGTGGGTACGTGGGCGAACCACTGCGATAGCGTATAATTATCGGATGGCAGGTAACTCGAGCGAAACTCGCCGCGCGCGTTTTAATTGGCCAATTATCGTGCCGCGGACTAGGTGTACGTGTCCAGATAGGCATGAAAAGTCTGGGGCGACTAGCAGCACACTTCTGATGATGACAAATATCTTGTAGCGAGGTGCACAACTGGCAACAAAGTCATGTGCAAAAAATGCTATTAATATATATATGTATATAATCCGCTCGAACTTTATTGAAACACTATCAGCCATGCTTTTTGACCCCAAAAACGGCCAACAGACAAACGCGCCCAACCGACTATGCGAATCAGGCGCAAATTGGTTCCGGCTGGTCCGTTCGATCTTTCTATATATACCGTCAGATTCATCCCCATTCGCCACGACGACTGTCACACCCGTATATGTGTATACAAGTCCTTCCGTGACAGTGTAATGCATTGGACGACAACTATTAGAGCAAGCCCGAGGGGCTTGCTTTCCTCTAGACGCGTTGCACTTGGAGCGTGAACGCTATATAGGGTCCTTTAAGGGTATTATCCTTGAAAATAATACTTACCTGCTTGTGCGTGCGGGTTTGATGCTCGTTTACTTAGGTTTACGTGCATCAAAAGCTTCGTTGGAGTATGTAAAAATCGGCGAATTGAATTCGTATCGAACTAATGATCAAAAAATTTTTCCGAAAATTGCAAGCTTCTCGTTTTCAAAGTTTCTTTTTACTCTGTATAATAAGAATCAATTTGGCAAAAAAAAAAAAATGTTTTACTATACATAATCCCGGTTTATATATTCTTTTTTATCTAGACGGAAGCAAAAATTGAGGGTTTAATGTTGGGTATTGCAGGGGAATATCGAGCACAGAAATAATTAAACGATGTTTAATGTACTTTTTCCTGGATAACACCGTCAAATATAAATTTTTTGTCCTCAATTTCCTCAAAATTGAGAAAACCAATCGCGTAATGGATTTAATGTGTGGAACAGCTGCGCATAATTATCAAAAAAAAAAGCGGATTTCGATAAATCCCACAAACTGTTTCGACTTAGTCTAGAAAAAAGAGTATCGATAATAAAATTATATCATCAGATTCTGCAGATTCTTTAAAATGTAATGATGAGCGCCTTGATTTTTGTATATATAGAAATTTCGCTATTGCATTCGTTTTTATAAAACGAGATTTCCAAAATAAATCTACTTCCATTTTGGCTGCCGAATGGCTTTTTTAAATTTACTTTCAATTATTCATAAATTAATGAAAATTGTGAATATCGTAGAAACGGGATTTAATTTATAATAATTCGTGCATTTATAACAAGACGTCAATAATGATTCTAAAATAGTCTTAAAACGATACTGAAAGGTAGTTTCAAGGGACAGTGAAAATCTGCCTAACATACGAGCGTTGCAGGAAGTTGAGGTGGCGAAACTGTATAGGTCTTAGGTTCGAATCCGGGTAGGGGCAAAAAATTTATTGGTGTTTTCTCTAGTTAGGTCAGAGCGGAAAACAATTCTGAGGCGAGTGTGAAAAAAAAAAAAAAACAAAACAAAAATTAAATTAAATTAAATCTCCAAAATCCATAAATGATTTTTTTTTTTCGGTCTACTGGTCGACCACTCCGAAACTCTTGCAGAGGTCTAGCTCGATCCTCGTCAAAATCTCAAAAGCGGTTGCAGAGCTCTTACCGGACGGTCTATGAAGGTCTTGATCTGATAGCTCTAGTAACACACATTGAGACTTGATGTAGACAGAAACGAGACTTGCACTGATAGTCTCCATCGGTATCGCCCTAGTCCTGCGCTGGTCTATATGGCGCTCCGGGGCGGTCTACGTCGGTCTTGCGCCAATCAACTTTGATCTCGCCTAGGTCTCGCATCGGTCTATATGACTTAGTAACGTTGATCTTGCTTCGATCACACACTGATCAACGCCGGTTACATACTGGGCGATACGATAATAATAATTGAAATTGTATTAATATTTTAAGATCGCGGTTTAAAGCATGATAAGTGGTGTAAAAAAGTTTTAATATCTGCTGAAAATAAATTTTTAAAGGTCGAGGATTGATCTCACGGCCAGCGACCAATAGAGACTAAGTCTCAGAATAATCTCGCTACTGGTGACTAGATTGAGACCGTAAAGTCTCAAATTAAGCGATCGGAACGAGATCGCTCCGAGGCCGGCCTGGTCTATAAAAATTTTCACGTAGACTTCAGCGACCATTCTGATACCTCATTGAGACCGCAATGACTGTTTAGTATATTCTTTGTATTTTTTTACTTTCGACGTTATTATACATATAGGGTTACATTCTTCATTGGTTTCTCCATTCCTACACGGAGAGAAATATAACAGAATTTTTATCTGGAAGTTCTACCAAAAATTACCGTGCTGCACAGTAAACCGGGCGCCACTGCTAAGCGTAGGAAAAATTCCCGTGCCGCGTAGGAAAAACTCTCTACCAGCAGAGTAAAATTTGACCGAACGCAGTGGAATTTTTCCCCTGCTGCAGGGAGCAATTTTTACCCTGCACGCATCCCACTCCCCCACCCCTGTCACTGTTGGCTCTTTCACTCGTAGTGAGGTTTCCAATAGGTATATTTAAGATATCTTGGGGATTTGGCACAATGACTTACGTGTCAAACTGTTAACTCAAGGAGCACA
The DNA here is from genome assembly GCA_002156465.1 of Macrocentrus cingulum. Classification (NCBI taxonomy): domain Eukaryota; kingdom Metazoa; phylum Arthropoda; class Insecta; order Hymenoptera; family Braconidae; genus Macrocentrus; species Macrocentrus cingulum. Next base: position 94,397 of record MVJL01007842.1, read on the forward strand.
GGATCGAATCCCGCCTGATGCACGTTTTTCCAAGTTCCATATTGTTCAAAAGATTATTTAAATTCAAATTTGAATTGATAAAAACACTGCGATCAATTTTTTTTTGTGTGAGTAATAGTTTTTTTTTGTATCCATCCGGGTTGTGAGCGGCCATCATAGTTTACAGCTATATAAATTCATTTAACCGGAATATTTTATGTAAAAAAAAATCGTAATTGAAGAATTTTTAGCTTGGACATAAGTAAAAACTACTCCGAACAACTTTAGATCCGTGTATATTTTTGGTATATGCAGGGAAATTTTTCCCCTGCCGCAGGGTAAAAAGTACATGTAGGTCGATATGACCCTGCCTTACCCTGAGAGTCAAGCACACAGCTGTGCGTGCTGCGCCATATTGAAAATAGTGGTGCCAGTTAATCCCCTTACGGAACGGGAAAAATTCGTACACCATCTCACAAAAAATGGTGTATATAGTAGAATTTTTCCTCTAAAGATGTCACTGAACGTGAATAGGAGGATTTTTCCCGTGCTGTTTGGTAAATTTCGCTGTGCCCATGGTAAAAATGATCGACCATATGGCAATTTTTACTTTCTTTAGGATATGTTTGGTAAATTTCGCTGTGCCCATGGTAAAAATGATCGACCATATGGCAATTTTTACTTTCTTTAGGATAATTTTTACTCCTTCGAAGCAAAATATGCCCAGGTCATACGGTTGGCGCTCGGTTTACTGTGCTCAGCACGGCAATTTTTCATGGATTTTTTTCTCCGTGTATGTCAATATTGTCATTGTTTCTGAAATATGTAGTCAGGTTGGCGCTCGGTTTACTGTGCTCAGCACGGCAATTTTTCATGGATTTTTTTCTCCGTGTATGTCAATATTGTCATTGTTTCTGAAATATGTAGTCACTTGTCCATTATCTTGACACCCGATTTCTGCCGTGTATCTCACATATTTTTAAAATATATGTGCTGTATATAAAAAACAATACACATGCTTAATAAACAATATATGGAGTATATACTTCACGAGTACAACAATAATTGTACAAGCTATGTATGATAAATATATACCGGAAATATACGTTATAATTTTATATTTTGACATATAAATTTTTTCTTACAGGTAATTGAACGAAAAAACAATAACTACTCGGTATTTACACGGATTGGATAATCGGATGGGTTCTATATCCAGTTAGCGAGCCGGTTAAAATGCAATAAAATTAGTCGAGAGAGTATAATCGACTGCAGCATATACTACACGAAACTCGATATATAACAGATGGGCGCATGGGTTCGCTCGGTGGCTAATGAGGCAAGAAATAAATGTCCCACACAGAATGCAGTAATATATAACCGTTTCTTAAATCCATCCCTATACTAATATCCCCATCATCGAGATCGGCACTGTTGAAAATATTTTGTTGAATTTTCATAGGATAGTATGTGAAGCAATTAAAGTATACTTTTTTGCTTGAAAATTCAACGACGAGATCAACAGTAGATTTTATACACGATATTGAAAATTCAACACCTTGTATTTGGAAATTCTCAAAGTGTATATTTCATATCGTTTGTTGAAAATTTTAAACAGCTATATGCATGAAAATCCAAACAGTTAAATGAAATTTTATATAATGTTTTGACAAAAAGTAAATTTAAATTACTCGTTTTTCAGTAGAAGTTTTCTTGCTGATTTCTGAACTTTTCGTTTTGTCCCCTCTATTTTTTGAATTTTGGATGATTTAATTTTCGATGTTTCCATTGTAGCATTGCCGATTCTTGTTTCAAAAAAATGTCTCATCAGAGCTGGATTTAAACCTGTAGATCTTCCTATAGGTTGTGAGCGTGCAACGATATACCCTTTGAATTTTGTATTTTCTTATTATATTCTTCACTATATTTAACATTTAAAATGTATATAAAATTTATGACTTTACCTGCATATATATCGATTTTTATTTTTTTAAGAATACATTTTTTTACTTTAATTTAGAATTTTTCAATTATTAATTTTAAAGTTCTCCGGAAGAAAGTTTATCAATTATTTTTAAATTGTTCAAATAAGAAGTATTTTTATATTAGACATCGTTTGACACAATTTTCGGTACAGATTTCATTGTTGCAACATAAAATTAATATATTCTCTATAATAGACTTTTTTTAGTAAGAAAAGTCTTTCTTTAAATATTTAAGTTTTTTATCATAAATTTTTTTATTTTGCAATAATTAATCAAAATCAAGAACATTATTTACGTTTCAATAATAGTAGTGAAATAAAAAAAATCAATTTACTGAAATTTTAATATTGTTTTCCCATATTGCTGAAATTACACATAAATGTTTATTGAAAATTCAAGTAACTATGAGGATTTTCAACGATTAATCGTTGAAAATCAGTAATATGAGTTTTCAGTAACAATAGTTATACTGAAATTCTTATATTCTTTGTATAGGATTTTACTATATGAAATAATAAAATTCATGTTAAATGTGTAGGGGAGACTGGGCTCAGTTGAATTACGGCGGATTAAAATTCCATAGATTCAATAACAATGAATATTTACATGAAAAATTGTCTAACAATCATCAGAAAGAAATTTTGTTATTATAGCTCTTTAAGGATAGTTTTAAAAAATTATTGTTTTTTGAACCATGTCCAAAGTAAAATTTTGGTCGCCGATTATTTTTTTTTATATACTTTTTGTTTGCTCTTTTCAAGTTTCTACGGTATACCATCTTAGACTTCGGTCTTTTTTTTTATTTCTGAAGGGGTGTTTTATTTTTGTCCGCACTTACCTATAAGACATGGCGAAAACTGCAGATAAACTCATGTTGGACAAAGTCGGTCTAAGTGACCTTCCGCTTAATTTAACTTCTTAAACGGGAGTTGCATCATCGGTAATTATCAGACTTGGAAAAAACCGAACAGGATGGGGAAATTTCAGAAGGAAAAAACCCGCACCCATAAGGGCTCGAACCCCAGCTCCCGCACGGCAGACGAACGTCTTACCGCGCGGCCAGCGGTCAGCTTAGACCTCGGTTTGTTAGGTATAAGAAATAATTATCTCCATGCATGGTACTATATAACAATATTTTAAAAAATTGAGACAATAGTACACAAATACCTGCATGCAAACATCGAGTCTAACCTCAAAGAGGTTATGTCCTCTTTCTAATGATAAAAAATTTCAGCACGACGATTTAACGAACTTTATCATTAAATTTTAGATCAATTCAATTCAACATAGTGAAACCTCGGCCTCGCAAAACTGACAGGACAGGGGGAAAATACCAGTTGAACATTTCAACTCGCTGCCGACGATATGATACAGAACCAAGTGTCAATCCGAAAGGTTGCTTAACTTTATAGACTAAATCACGTCGTCTTGATTCGGTTTATCTTTCGAAAAAAGCACCAGAAAATTTAAACATTACTGTTGAATATAAAGCAACAGAGTATTTACTGAATAACAGCTAAGAGAGTCAATTGAAAAAGTATTGTCTGACTGCAGCTGAATTCTATTATGGTTTGTCTATCAAAGACCTCAAGAAACTAGCATATTATTGGTTCGCACAAGTGAATGATTTTAAATATCTTCAAAATCTTCCAAATAGGGATAAAACTGAGATGGCCTCTGAAGATTGGAGAATAGCATTCATGAAACGCAATGCAGAATTATCAAACCTCAGGCTACTAGTCTCATTCGTGCCCTGAATTTTAATCATGTGAATGTGGGTAAACGTTTTGATAATTTGGCCAAAGTATGAGGAGTATCAGTGGGCTCATTCCAGCTGCGCTGGAAATAAAAAATATTTTATTAATCTATACCAATTGCGCAGAAATTTAATTTTTAACGTTAATCGGATCATTAAAAATGTTTATCATTGTTGGGAAATTTCTTTCCAATGAAAAAAAAAGTGTTGTTTTGCTTCTAATGTTGATTAATAAGTCCTTGCTGTGATTATGCGCCTGGGCGTGTTTCAACTGCTGCCTGCATGGTGTTGGTTGAAACACGGAGCAACCACATCATTATCTATTAAATAAATAAATAAATAAATATTGTTGCTATAGATTTAAATATTTTTGTATTTTTTTGGGGGATATTATCTGTATTACCTTTAAAAATTTTATTACATTATCTTTAAGTGGATTCAGTCCACAGCATTTAATGAATTTGATATATTTTTTTAAATGAATTTTCAAGATATTTTTCAACAGAATAGTCAACGTAAAAAAAAAACCTGTCATATTCCCATAACGAAACTTTTCTCTCCAAAAATATCGACTTCAAAACCCCTTCCGTTTGATTTTGAAGCGTAAATATATCTACCTCGATGGTTAGTCAACGAGAACGCACTGGTTGCCCACTGCAATTACCTAAATGGCCGGGTAAACAATATCCGTGCGCCACGAGTTAAGAGAACAGTCTCTACCCTACCAGTGAAATCCAAGCATTTCTGCGGCCGTCATAGACTCTGTACATGCACACGACTCCCTACAGATATACTGTGGAAGTTTGAATATATACACCGTATTCACCGTCAACTTCATGTACATCTCGGCGTGTAGGTTACGAGGATGGTAGTGATGGTGGTGGTGGTGGCGGTGGTGATGGTAATAACGCTGGCTAAATCAAAGACAAACCACTTTAGCTCGTCCAATAGCGCGGGGCCGTTAACAGCGCGTCTGTGTACATGGGAGTAGGGTGTATTTAGCGGAGTTTGAGACGTCTGTGTTGTCCTCACAACTAGTGTAGTGTGTGCACCGGTAGGAAAGGACGCAAAGCAATATCGCAGCAGAGTTTAGGATGTATAGGTCGGGTGTAGGAGACGTGCAGCGCAATTCAACACACAGCAAGTACAGACATTTCATTGGCCACCAGCCGCGAGTTCGAGGAAACACTTGGTCCATGGCTCCGCCTATCAAGGGCGGGATGAAACCCCTCTACGCGTTTCTGGCGGGGAGACTTGATACGCATCCTAATAATACCGACGATATACCACCTATTCCGCTACCATGGCTCTCTATAGAATGCGCGAGATCGCGGCGAATAGACTGTCGCGACGGTGCTCCTGAATTGGTTGTTTTTTCATAGTATTTTTGTCAGTGTGTGTTTTGGATACTTGCAGACAAGATAAACAAAGGTGACTAGAAAATGCTTTATTGCCTTAAAAAATACCAGAGCTAGTGGGAATTGCAAGATTAATACACGCCAGGGGGTAGCTAACAATGTGGAGGATGCAGGAAAGTCGAACGTTGTCACCACTGGCCGAACGCGGCCCAGTTACTTGCCTGAGCACTGAGGAAATCAGTCTGCGGGCGGTGGTATCCCACCAAAAGCGTCGAGAAGTGTTGTTGCATGTGAGAGCTGATCCGTTTGTTGTGAGTTACGAATCTATGCATCAAACCTCCAACGAGACTCATCCTATGGACGAGGATGTCCAGGACAAGAATTCGATCAATCACGATGAGGATGAGGATGACGAGGATGATGAGAGTGATGATGTTAATCAGAATCAAGATCCGGTAGAGGATGATGACATGGAGGAGGATGAAGTTCCGAACGAAGAGCGCAATGGTAACTTTCCGGATGATGAAGATGTCGAAGTAGACGTGTGTCGTGACACTCAAAGTAATCCTAGCAGTCCAGTTGATTTGACCGCCTCTTCTAGAGTTATTAGTGCCGATGATCAACTGCTGCCGTTTGCTAACCGATCGGTCGGACTGCACACTTTGCGCCTTCAACCTGGTGGTGGTGTTCAGAGTGCTGGTGTTAATGGTAGTGTCAGCCCTACTGCCTCATTGTCATTTCACCTTGCTCCTGCGTCCACCACCGCCATTCAAACTTCCAATGCACCGGGTGATCTCTCCAGGACTTCTACTGATCCGATGGGCAGTGGTATTACTAATTCTACCGTGCAAAATACCAAGCGGTCGCTTGCTTTTTCGGTTGAGAATATTCTTGATCCGAATAAGTTTACCGGCGGACGGGCTATTCATGACAGAATTTTACACAGAAGGCGACGGAGAACTGGCAGCATACAAGAAGGTAAAAATGAGTTTTGTTGTTTCATATATATTGGAAGGATTTCAATTTAATGCTTAATACGCCGGATTATTGAATTTTAGAGCAAAAAATATTTATAAAATCTCGTAGAATAGGAGGACTATGGTGCAGAAATTTATTAAGGAAATTCCGGTGAAAAATGAAATTTGATCAAAGGAGATCAATATAGCCTGAGATCAACTTTGATCAAAATTTTGGTAAGATCAAATTAGATCTCAAGAGACGTGTGGAGATGTGATAAATATATATTTCAGTCAATAACCTAAAAATTATAAAAATAAATTATTTTTTACGTGTTATATCATGTTACAAATAATCGACTTGATGAAAAAAATTGAATATCAAATTTACGAGATAACTTTCGGAACTGCGCGGTCATGCATCCAAGTACGGAACCTCCTCATAAGTACTTAACTTCATTGATCTGTTGCTTGACGTTAAGACTGATCGACCATCATTTTGATTTGTATGTCTGATGATAGTTGACACATACATTTGGAATAAATTTCGAAAGGGAAATTAGTAAAATATCAGACTAAGCTTTGAAAAAACCATTAATAATCACATGATTATTAATGGTTTTATTATTACTATTATTATTATAAATTATTAATAGACACTAAGATCATATTAAATCTCTGGTGATCACCAGAGATCTTGCGAGATATTCTCTCTCGTAGAATCTAAAATATTGAATCGTTCATAGATTTCATTACATCTACTGAGATCTACTTACATGAATGTGAATATCACTTGTTACATCAACTTAGATCTCTGTATACATGTAATAAAGTGAACTGAGAAAGAAAAATTCCCAAAATTTTGATCTCATTAGATCAACTTTGATTTATATTTCTATCTCACTTGATCAAATTTCATTTTTCACGGGTTCCTAGTGTCCTAAGAGACCTTAAGCGGAAAAACTAGAGATTTCTGAAGTCAAGATTTCTGTATTGAGCATGATCGGGGCCTTTTCAGGCATTAACCTATTAATTATTTATCAAATACAATGTTCGGAAAAAATTATTTCTCTTCAATAGACCCTGATATTTAGTGAGGCTATCCGACTCGCGGGAATCCCCATACGATGTAGTGTTAGTGAAAAAATTTGTCTCGACGATGAGCGAATCCTCTTACTAATTATTTTTGTGTACGTTCTGCCTGTTTTTGTTTCAATCACACATTCGCACCCGGCTGCCTATATACACACAGGCTATAGGCCGAGTCTCGCAAAAACGTGTCACATGTTCCATTCTAAATTTAACTCCGTCGAGGAAGAGCTCAACTCATATCTTTTTTGGGTTCATGCCTTTTGAGTGCAACTGATGCACGCTTGTACTTTCGACTTAAAAAAATTCACGAGTCAATTTTCTAACCTCCTATCATCACGCAGCGATGTCTTATTACTCGGACAGTTGTCAGCAAAATAATTTTTTTTCGTAGCTAATTTTTGTTTATAGCTAGAAAAGCATGCAAAATCTAAGCATGGGTCATGCATTGGAAACAAAAGAGTTTCACGAGATAAAAAAATAAATGGAAATATTGACAACGGAAATTATTTCTAAACGACAAATGGTTAATTGACGGTCGATAGGATGTCCCCAAGTAGCCTTTGAAATTGATCCACTCAATTTTCTTAAGAGTCCCTACCGAAGAAAAGGGAGGAGTGGTGTGGCGCGCGTGTATATCAGAACGGGGATAAACTGTCGGAGCGTGACAAATTGCTTTGCTAATCTGCATTAACCAGTCTTTGAACCCCGCCATCATCACTTCTATTCTGGTACGGGACGTCGAGGACCTCTATTTCAAATCGCACAATCCTTCAAAAACCATATTTAAAAAAACCCTAATTGCATGTAACCAAAGATATTCTTGAGACGAAAAGTTTCACTTTTTTCTCGATGAGAAATATTTATTTTCTTAAGAATACGAACATGCTGTTAACTATATAATTCAAGTGAAATTTAAAGGCTGTAAAATTTTCTTTGAACCATGATTTAATTATCTCTTTCAAAATTCCTTTGAAAGCGAGCTTATACTGTATATAATCTGATTATACAGTAAAACTATATTCTTTGAACTCTTCTTCCATTACCATTTATTCAATTTTCAAATTTACTGTTTCGCGAGCTTTTGCACTGTTTTTTCAATTTCGAGAGCTAATATAAGACAATGTCTGACTGTTTAAAAATGAAAGCTCTCTACAGCATCACTATATACAGTCGAAACATAAAATAGTAAAAGTTCGCTATATCTATAGATAATATGAGAACAGTTCAATAGAAAATTAGATAATAACTAAAAGAAGTTTTGTATATTAGTTCGATCAAAATATGTAGAATTGTCTATGAGTTGGATGTCTTGAAGAAAAAAAAATTTTGCTTGGTTTTTTAGGTATACCCGCAATATTGCCCTTCCAATAATATCCGAATTCCCCCCTCAGGTTTCTTTATATTTATATATAGTATCGTTTGTTTTTCAGTAAATTTTAATTTATCGTTAAGCCATCCAAGGTGATCCAATCGTGTGGAATAAATTATAGTGAAAATGGATGTGGGTAAAATGAAATTCCAAGATTACAAATCGATGGTCGATCAATCTTTTGTCCATTTTCACTGTGGCATAGATTCCTCATTAATAAAACGTTAGCGGAGCAACCATCTCCAGGGTCCAAATCGCTTTTTCCGGCCCCACACGCACACTTCTTTTAGACCCCTTCTGTAGCGCCACTCGCACGTCACGGACGAGGGAATAATATCGTCGGTTGTTATGATAATCGCACGGGATCGCGTCGCATCGCGCCAAGCCGCCCAGAAAATTGGCTCTTCTGCATCACAATGACACCGTCACCCCTGTTCTCATATATACACTGTCGCCCCCAGTCTCGTTGGTATCGCGTCGAACTCGCATTGATAAAGGTATATGTACATATATACAAAAGAGGAAAGAGCTAGAAGACAGCGTGAATTTGTCGAACGTGCGAAACCACCGGCATTCAGCCCTTCTCAGCCCTTCGCGTCTTGCTTGCACAATAAAAATCACTAATTATCTTCGTGACCCTCGGAAAAAACAGTGTTGAAGAGAAATCAATTATCCCCTCGTACTCATTTACGCAACTATTTTTTTCATAGCCAATCAAGGGAAAAACGTTTCTTCGCTCAGACCCAGGGGTGATTGGGTGAATAAAAAAACACATCCTTTGGTGTAAATGGAATAAATTCGTTATTAATGGACGTGGAAATTTGGCAAATAAGATGTGGCATTGGCAGGAAAATTGTGAAAAAAAAGTGTAATTTCTTTGAATCTCGACGACGTGACCGAGCGTTGAGAAAGATAAATTGTTTCAACGACTGACGAGGACGTCTTTATATTTTGCGCGCGCGACCGAGCACATGTGACACATTAGAAAGACGCGAGGAAGCATTGGGGACTATATGTAGTTGGGTGTATATATGTGTGCAAGGAAAACGATGAGAGGCGAGCGAGGGTCACTATTACGTCAGTAGTAGTCCCAAGTGTACTCTTAAATTTAGAGGATCCATTCAAAAAGATCACGGGCTACTAGCTACCAGCCAATCTTTTCTCGTGCATGTCCCATTTATTTTTTAATAAATATATACTTCTACGTCATTACTTTTGAAGTAAAATCGTACATTTAAAAATTGGAAAAATCTATCACCTATAAAGTATAGGTAGTGATTCAAAGATTTAATATCAGAGCATCAAAGATGTTGTAATATTTTTTATTTAATATGGGCATGTTTTATTATTAGATTTCATCGCCTGCCCGAGTCGGAAAAACATTTTTTGGACTATCTTTTAACTATTTGGGGAAATATGTTCAATTATAGAAATTTATTGAATTTTGGCTGAGGCGGAGATTTTGTAGAGAAGCTTCGACAATTTCTGATGCACATACATATACACCTACGGCACATATCTTGTTATATTCACTCGAGCCGCTTGTATGTACCTTGGAGACTCTAAATAGGCAACGCTGTAGTCTTTTATAAAATTATAAAAAAATCGATTAATTATAAATATTATTGAATTAAATTTTTTCATCTATAGCAGATTTTAGTTTATTACACTTCGATGGTGAAACGGATTTGAACGCTCGAATTTCGCATGGGGTTCTGTGACCTAACATATTCTATGCTGTCTGGACTTTCCTTGAATAAGAAGTTTTCGTCAAAGTATTATGCCTCATAAAATCCTTCTATGAATAAATAGGGGAATGCGGGGGCAAAATGGGGTACTTAAGCCAATAATGATTTATCAGAAACCAAACGTATAATCTCACCAAAAAGAACAAAAATTACAGAAATAGTTTTACCGTTACCTATAAAATACTGTTTTACTGATGTCAAATTTCAGTAAAATCACCAGACAGCACAAAAAGTTAGACAGATGGTTAGATAATACTTTAAATGAAAGTGAATTGCAATTAGAAAAAAATTCAATGATAGTTGGCGCTATTGAAAAAAAAAATTTGACTCAATTTTCCAGATACCCCATATTACTCCACATTCCCCTATATATCAATTTTTATTATTTATATAGTATAATAGATTATTATCAGACTATGACTTTGAATGCGATATTTTTATTCGAATCCATAGCATTAACTGATGTTTTTGCTATTCTTTGCCTCATGAGGTCATATTTAAAGTCTGAACAACGAAATGCTATACTATCAAAATTAGTTATTATTTAAAATAAATAATAATAATATTACAATTTCAAAAAATTATAGAATTGGGCCATTGCCTATAGTTTTGTTACGTGCTACTGGATCATTTTTTTATGTAATTTTCTCATGATTTCTCGAATGTCCAATGAAAGTTATGTACATAGGGAAATTTTGGGTGAAATGAAGTGAAGGACAGAAGGCGGCAAAGTTCGAGAAATTTTTACTATGCAGAGGTGCGTAGCTCATGAGAGGCTGATGGAAGCCGCTGAGACAATCCAAAAATTTTGGTTATATATACGAAGAATTCATTCTATTCCAAGGCATACTTATATTTCTTAAAAAAAGATCAACGCGACTATATAGTCTGATTTTTCCGGGGCCTTTTCATGCTTAAGTACACATCAAGAACTTTGAATTATTACAAGTATCTGACGAAAACTTTATTACTGTTTGAGTGTCTGCAAAAATATTTAATATGTCAATAAATGACAGAATAAAATATATGATGTTTTATGGCGTATATTTCGACCAGCTTCTGGGATAGTCGATTTTTTTACATAGGGATCTGTCTATATAAGGGTATTTCTATTTGTCCAAAGTTGTTTCCAGGAGATAATTCTCTTGTAATATTCCTACGGGGTAATTTCTAAAGTCGTACTAATTTCACAGACGTCATGAATAGGCGCAGATATGGCAGACTCCTTAGGGGAAATGTGAAGAAAGAATAAAGTAACCAAAAAAAAAAAACAGGAATTGCGCAATCCAATTAGTAAAGATACATTATACCAAACAACGACTCTTATAATGATGTCTATCGATTGTTTAATTAATTAATTAATTCATCGAAATTGACATCAGGCTGCAAAAAATATCTGCAACGCATTTTAAATAATTTTCTTTTCAATAACGAGAATTCAACCCAGAATAGATGCAAATCTTTTGTGTCGAAAAAAATTGTAATGGTTTTCCGTATATAATACGTAAGGATTATAGAGAGAAAGAGAAAGAGAGAGCTGAGTATGATTACGAAGCCCTGAATTACGGTGAATCAATTGAGAGTTCCGCAACGATAGTATTTTTTGTCGGAATGTGGATATGTGAAAAGCGATATATCCGAAAAGTGATTTGAGTGCAAGGAAGGGACATAGAGAAAAAAAACAAGCCAGATATATAGTGGGTGGGCTTCATATAGGTATAGACGTAACTTGAAAGAGAGAAGACGGGTCTGCAAGAACGATCGCGCGTTAACGAGATACAAATCCCATTACGCCGTAAACCTTCTCGATCCGTCGCCCCTACGGGGACACTCTTCCCCGCACCCTCGCGGCTGTAGGCCACGAGCCACGCCAATTCGGATAAAGTTGCCCATCTCACTTGCGTACTTTGCGGCGCTATACCTCACACTGTATGCGATGTGTCTGTCGCACGATCCATCGTCCCGGACGCTCCCCGCGCGCTTATTTGGAGCTAGGGAATATCTGTCCCCGGGACATCTGCGCGCTGATTGAATCTCCAATCTCCTCTCACTCATTGAGCGAACGATTGGCCGAACGGGCCGGTCGGTCGGTCGGCTAGCCGCCGGCTCTGCTTCACAGCACTCTCAATCCAGCTGGCAAAGTATCCAAGCCTTTACTCCTCGAAAAAAAAAACGTAAAAACATCCTATGTCGCGATCGCGAGAAAAAAATTTGTCAAACTCACAGATTACACCCGTGAGGTTAAATAAATACAATCGAATTCATCCGTTTTAACAAAATCAAAGCACTATTTATATCATGATTAAGTCGAAAAAATGCGCACAATATAATTCAACTATACATAATACTATACTGGAACACTTAGCTTGGTGATTATTAATAACAGAAAATACCCGAGTGAAAAAAATAAATGCATGATTGATCAATCATGGCCATACAACAGGAATTCTTTATGAATTTATCTTAGTCAACAAAAATGAACTTTTTCATAAACTTTTAATGTTCAGCGAGTATCAAAAATGGATTTTTGCTGTGTGCTGAATTTTTGATGTATTTTTACTGTACAAAAATCAAAGTACATTTAAAAGTTCAACATTCAGCAGAAGTTCGTTGAAAATACATTTTTCATACATGCTGGCGGGATTTTGAAAGTTCATCAAAAGTTCATATTCGTTCGCTGATAAGAATTCATGATGCATGTTCACGATGAATGACTTTATTACTGATCATTGGTCAATCGTGTGTTCATTTTTTTACTCAGGTGTAGTTTTTCAAAGACACTTTTATCCGAAAAATATTTTAAAGATATCCAACCGAAATCCACCAGAGATACGGTGAACATATAGCTAATATAAAAACTTACTATAAATAGCAATACAAAATGACTGTTAGAATGCACACTTGAACTGTATGAGTATTTTTTTTTAATGACTCGCCCATCAAGCATTGAGAGTGCAATTTGGGAGAAACTTAAAATTATTTTTCCGATGAAGTTAAGCCTCCCTCCGCATACGAATTTACGTAGAGAGTGTAGGGTCTTAGCGTCTTATATCGTCAAGTATCGACCCACAAATCACTCTGGAACGAAATTGAAATTTGAGGTGGGATCGAACCTTCTGCGATAATAATACCTATATGTATGTACAGTGCCTTTCTGTCTCTTTATATTATGACCGTACCTGTTACAATGATGCCACATACCTGCTACAATGACGTTCCGGCACATCCTTAATTTGGCTTGAGGGAAACAAAGGGGCGCGTCATACTATAGCAGATATTCTTTTTTCGATAGAGTCATCATATAACAGAGAGCTACTGTAGCAGTGTATAGATAAATTTTCTTCTTATTGCTAATTTTAAACAGATATGTCGGTGATTCCGTTCTAACTGTGATTTTTTTTATTAAAAATTTCACGATTTTAGAATGAAACTTTTGTAACCTATTTATGAGTATTATTCATCTATTTTACTCTTAAAATATAAATCTGAAAGGATTTTACTACAACTTCAAAGCATTAAGAATAAGAAACACATTTAAAATTTTCCGTTCCACGGTACTGACTAATTTATCCACGGTACTGACATATAATAAATTTCCATGCATTATCATATATACAATAATTTCCTTACATTATCCATGTAAGGTACTTTCAACGTGGTTTACTGCGGTCTCATAAATCTTAAGGTAGATGGCGCTCGAGTCATACAAATTCAAATTTAAAAATTCGTTAAAAATTGAAGACAAAAGTAATTGAACTGGAATTCAATGCAAACTTGATATATTAAACAAAACGTCTGTCAATTCTTTTCAGTTTCATCATAAACATTAGAATTTTTAAGGTAATTAGTTTAAATCATTTACTGTGACAAAAAAAAATACACAATTTACAGGTAAATTCTAGAAGTGGACACGACACGGTACTGACATATAAGTGATATA
>MVJL01007850.1:0-55952 GCA_002156465.1 Macrocentrus cingulum
TTTTTCTGACCTTGAATAAACTTTTTTCCACCACTCGAATTATTTTTTTTTTATTTATTTATAAAATAATTATCAAAATTATAAAAGAAAATAGGCATTGAGACTTGTAAGAATAAAAAAAGAAAAAAAAACTTAAAAGAAACTGAATCGGCCGGTAAAGAAGTCCTCCATCTCAATTGTTTATAACTTTTTCAACCCCTTTTCTGTATCTTCGAAATTATCAAAATTATAAAAGAAAATAGGCATTGAGACTTGTAAGAATAAAAAAAAGAAAAAAAAACTTAAAAGAAACTGAATCGGCCGGTAAAGAAGTCCTCCATCTCAATTGTTTATAACTTTTTCAACCCCTTTTCTGTATCTTCGCCCCTAATCATCGGATGACCTTGAAACTATCTCAATTGTTTATAACTTTTTCAACCCCTTTTCTGTATCTTCGCCCCTAATCATCGGATGACCTTGAAACTCAGAATGGATGTTGGGTACCAGGACCAGGTAAGACCATTTAAGTTTCAGCCGAATCGGACCATAAACAACGAAATGGCAAGCGAATAAACATTGCAAAAATTGTTTATTTGCAAATATCTCGAGAACGGTTGGAGAAATAAAAAAAGAAAAAAAAAACTTAAAAGAAACTGAATCGGCCGGTAAAGAAGTCCTCCATCTCAATTGTTTATAACTTTTCCAACCCCTTTTCTGTATCTTCGCCCCTAATCATCGGATGACCTTGAAACTCAGAATGGATGTTGGGTACCAGGACCAGGTAAGACCATTTGAGTTTCAGCCGAATCGGACCATAAACAACGAAATGGCAAGCGAATAAACACTGCAAAAATTGTTTATTTGCAAATATCAATCGGATGACCTTGAAACTCAGAATGGATGTTGGGTACCAGGACCAGGTAAGACCATTTGAGTTTCAGCCGAATCGGACCATAAACAACGAAATGGCAAGCGAATAAACATTGCAAAAATTGTTTATTTGCAAATATCTCGAGAACGGTTGGAGCTAGAGCATTTTTGAGGGCATTTTTGAGGACCAGGTAAGACCATTTGAGTTTCAGCCGAATCGGACCATAAACAACGAAATGGCAAGCGAATAAACATTGCAAAAATTGTTTATTTGCAAATATCACGAGAACGGTTGGAGCTAGAGCATTTCTGAGGGCATTTTTGACAGGGTTGAGCCATCGCCTCAGGGATGTCGGTAACTTTTTATCTTTCCATAGAGCACCCCTATTGTTATAAACAAAAAAGTTAGTTACAGGGCCCTATAGGGGGTCGGTAATTTCGGCCCATTTTTTCGTTGAAAATTCGGAGACTTTTTGATGGGAATTTTTTCTGAACTTAAATTTTTTTTCTGAAGTTAAGTTTTTTTTATTTATTTATCTGACGACCCCATGCCGCTTTTGAAAATTTTTTCGCTACCGCAGCGCCATCTTGCCGTCAGTAGCGGAACTAAATTAATTTTTCCGACGACAGCGTCCTCTCGTGGTGAATAGCAGAACTAAGATTTCCATAAAAATTTCGAAAAAAATTGCGCCCGCAGCGCCACCTTGCAGTAAGTAGCAGAACTAAATTAATTTCTGCGACGGCAGTGCTGTCTTGCGGTGGATAGCGGGAATAAATTTTTTTTTAATTTCGGAAACTTTTAAATGTTTCTGACCTTGAATTATTCATTTTTTTCCAACTCATATTATTTTTTTTTATTTATTCATATAATGTCCTTGAAAAATACAAAAAAATACAGGCATTGAAACTTGTAAACATATTCTTAAAAAAAATTTTTAAAAAACACTCAAAAAAATAAAATCGGCCGGTAAAGAACCTGCACTCTAATTGTCTATAACTTTTTTCGCCATATGGCGATATCCCTCGATATCTTCGTCCTTGATCATCAGATATCCTTAAAACTTCGAATGGGTGTTGAGTTTCTTGAATTTTTTCGCCTGAAATCAAGGAATTTTTGTATAGAACATAAATTATTACTCTCACAGAGTCCCTGAAAAATAAATCGCAGAATTGACCTTAAAAAAAAAACCAAACAATTGTAATTAACACATTTTAAATATATTTCTGAAATTTAGATAATATTTTTAGGTGATTTTCATATTTTTCAGGGGACATATGCATACGGGTTTATTGCACGAAATTAATTGTCGTCTGCGTCTTAGGCACCAGTTGTGCATCGTCCTCTTACTTTGAATGCGCGTTAACTGTGATGACGTCACAACAAAAGCGGACACTAATCTACACGTCAGGAACAGAGATATAGTCAAAGCGTTGTGGCCCTGATCTGTCGGCCTTGCGGGCAACGTATGTCAAAGTATACACGCCCAATTCAACATTTATTGTCGCGTCTTCCTCGGTTTTTATACATTTATCATGTTTGCTTATGATTATATCAACCATTAAAAACGACGAGCACATTTATTTGGGAACGAATTAATCCGACATTTTAATCAACAATATTTTTTTTCAACAGCTAGAATAATTATTTTTAATTCCCTCAGATAATAATGGTCAATATTTCATGCAATTTCGCCAAAACCATATGAAAAAGCTGTGTTGGTTTACTAACTGCGTGATTTGCTGTACAGCGATGTCCACCGTTGAAGCGTCCACCCCCAAGGGTCAGTATTCGCAGGATGGAGGGTTGCGTTTCACCAATCGCAGCGGCAGACGATTCAATATCACCCCATCTGGCTGACCAATCAAAGCGATGTTGGTTGGCCTAACGTATCATCAAACTAACAGCAAATTATAAGCAATTGTAATAATTTTATTAATTAGCAAAAAAATTAATTCTGTACAATGCAAATGTTATTTCTTTTATTGTTCACTTATTTATCAACTAATACTTTCTTACAATGAATTTTGCAACGTTTAATTGAGATAAAAAAATTTTTTTTCTTTGCAAAATTTTCAATGGGGATATACCCCTTGGAAATCGTGTAGTTTTCGTGATTTTTTTCGTTTTTTCATGATAACTCAGTAACTACGAAAAATATCGAAAAATTTACTTAATATAAATTATAAAGGGCTACATCATCTACAAAAAATGTCAATCAAGTTTTTTTGTATTTCCCGTATTTTTTGAGTTATCATCGTTTTTTTGAAATTAAAAATTTTCAAAATATCTCGAAAATAAAATGAAATATCAAAAAATTTTACTCAACATTTTTTTTGAGAAATTAAATTCTCCATTAATTAAATTCTATAACATTTTCCGCTATCTTGTTCAGTTACCGAGATAACGGCAAAAAACAAAAAAATCACAAAATCGTCAAGAGGTACTTATGCCTTGAAAAATTTGACGAAAAAAAAAATTTTTTTTTTTCTCCATCAATTATCCCAGAAACGTTTGTTTAAACACGTTTTATTAATTTTTCACAAAATTTAAGGTTTTAAATTAGTAAAAAAAATATAGGTCCTTTTGAGAGGGTGATTTTGAGCGGATGAATAATCCATCGTGGTAATCAAGCGACGCAGTGGCGCAGGTAAAATCGGATCCTCGTACTGGTGCGTAAAGGGAAGCAGTCGGCACAGATAATAAGGGGCGAGTTGGGTGTCCGTCAAGTCGAGTGGATGACGGCGAAGATCGGAGAGCTGCGAGGTAAAGTCAACGCGCGAGGAGGTCGGCGTCTGGAGAGAGTGGTGTACCGAGAGGGTGAGAGCGGGCGAAACTACTGGAAGAGGATGTGGTGCAGGCGAGGTAGCAAAAGCGCAAGTTGAGGGGAGCGAGCAGGGAGAAAACAGCCGGCGGAGTACGGGTTATACATTTGAGTACATAAATGTATGTAACTTTGCGTCAGTGTAGGAGTGGGCGTCGGCCATCTTGTCCGGTGGGTATTGACCGAAGCGACCGCCGACGAGAGACATTCCGTAGCTGGCAAATCCAACCACTATACACCCTCTTCCTCAGTCTCCATGCTAACTACATACAACCCCCTGAACTAATTAGAGATATTCCAGAAAAAAAAACATGACGCCTGCAGCGCGCCATATTTCCTCCCTTCTCAATTATCTCTTCAAGTTCAAGTTCATTTTTTCTCAAGTTATTCCGCGGCCCATGACCTTTTCTACCCGGATTCCATAGGCTCCACGGCCTTGGCAGATAAAACTTTTACCGCCAGCAAACTCGGCAAGTTTGTAATACTTCTTACTGGTAAAAGTGTGATTGAAGCGTTCAACATTTGCACGCGCGCGCTTTTCCCTCACTTACAGTGTATTAGCCAAATACCATTTTCACCTTACAATGCCTTGAAAAAAATTTTATTTCTACTTTGAAATTTTTTATATAGTATTAAACCTCAAGTTGAGACAATCTTGAAGAAATTTTATTCCTGTATTTTTATTATATTTATGTTTTTCCATTCGAAAATGAGCCGAAAATTTATTTAAAAAAAAAAAAAATTTTTATTTGAATTAAAAAAGAATCATGAAAAAACTTCTTTTTTTTTTTTGCAAGAATCGTAAATATTTTGCTAAATTTTAAAATGATAAAAATAATATTAATAACATGCACTATTTGCTAAAATCAACAAAAGTTTTCCATTGTTAATAAATTTTGTAAAAATATTTATCACAGTGTTAAATTTTGTTAAATTATATAATTGCACCAAATGGTACAAACACATTGAAGGAATTTACTGATGGCAAGAGGATAAAAATTCCACAGCGTCCAGGCGAATCCTTGCCACACGCTAAAGCCATAGCGAAAACAACAGAGGAAAATTCTAACCCCGTATGAGAGCGTGCAATACCTCTGCGAATGCCTCTGCAACTCACAGACCCTGGTATTCCTGATGGTGTGTATTTTAAGGCCAGCGTCCGCCATAAAATTCCTGGAGTGTGGGCAACGTTAACACACTCTGGCATCATCCCCTAGCGCGCAGCAGCTATCCAACAAATGCAGCTTTCCTCTCTTTTCTCGCTACTCGAGCATAACTACCCTCGCTGCTTCTTACCTCGTGTATATTTGTACATAACATTGAAGTATAGATATAGAAGTCGCGGAGGTCTCGCTTGGCTCTTCACGCGTCTGGAACTCGCGAGTAACCAAGGTACTCGGAGTCGGTTAGTACAGCGCAGATATAAAGGTTCCATGGGAGTGACTGTGTCGGGAGGGACGTGAGGAGGGTGCAAAGTTGTGATGAGCGAGAGAGAACTCGGACTCGATGTTGCAGCCTAGGGTGCCTTCGACCCTTAAGGGGTTGTGGCTAGCGCCTCCCTAACCCCTACCTCCACTTCCGCACGGCCAGGCTCTCGCTTGCTCTATCTGCGTTTGCTCGCTCTGCTAACCCCTTCAAAACACCCTCGCACTCGGGTAAAACTACCCTTGCCTGGCGGCCATTTTACTCTCCCTTTGCTTTTGGACCCGCCAAATTGTAATCCGAAGCCCGGAATTCCGTGGCCGAGGGTCCGGTCTTGCTTTGAGCTGTCTATTCCAAGTAGATCCGCGAGGAAATCTGCGAAATAAATGGCGAATTACTACCAGACATTGGGAATACTCTCTGGATGTGGGGAATCCTTTGATGGGGGAGTTTTAAGTTTATTTTCTTTTATGTATAGTTTCTTCGTATACAGGTTTTATGTTGTAGAAATGTTTAACTTTTCTTGGGCAAAGTTTTAACGGTTTTGTTTTAATTTAAAATTAAAATTTCTTTTTTAAAATATACCAAATTATATAGCTAAGTGTTTTAGTAGTAAAAAAAAATATTTTTTTTACCACTAAAACGAGATTGTGATTAAAAACAATGAAAAATAAATATTTAATTAATTTAAAAATTACCCGCTAAAAGTGATAGTAATATAAGTATTAAAATAATCCTAATTTTTTTACAAAAATTAAAATTACGTGCAGTAATAAAAAATTTTAAAAATTATAAATACCTTTTTTAACCTTAAATTTACAAAAAAAAAAATTTTTTTTTAGTGTTGATTTTTTATAAAGATCTGTATACTAATTTTAAAAATATTAACTAAAATAAATTATAAATTTGTAATATTAATTTAAACTATTTTTAAAATATAAAAATGAAAATTTCTGAAAAAAAATTCAATATTATTTAAGCCTCATTCATATTTTATAAGCTATCGTAAATTTTATCAAGAGAATTTAATAATTTTTTTTTATCCTTAATTCATATGATAATGAATTAAGTTTTTATGAGAATATAAACGAGTGTTAAATATGATTTATCAAATATATAAAAAAATATATCTATACCTATTAAGAAACTATAATCAACATCATGCCCCTTAAATCCATGTCAACGTCGTACTAAGTCACCACCCCACCTCCAAGATTTTTTTAATTCTCCGGTTTATATACACTTTTCAGCTTGGCACACTTTATGTTGCTTGCAACAGGTCTCGAAGAAAGTTACTTGGCTGTCTTCCTGCATTAAATTTCAACGCTAACAGTTTTTTTTCCGCCTGAAACAGGCACAACCCCTTCAAAAAAAATATATAATCATTGAAAACAAGGTTGTAGCATATATATATATGATAATAAAAAGTGAATGCAGATGTTATCTGCAATATTTTTAAAGTAGTAATTTTGTTGGCGTTGCAATAGGCCATGGGGCATTTATCATCTGGACGTCGTGCGCGCGCCTCGTGTGTTGACAAGCTAGGGGCTGTTTCTGGGGCAAAGTTCATACAAAACCGGATGTCGACTAGTAAAAACTGGATCAGCTAGCTGTCGTAAACCGACCACAATCGTCCATGTAGACAAATTCACAGCAGTGGTAATCAATCTCGAGGAAAAATGTACTCTTCACCACAATCGACTACTCTGACACTCAAACATCTGTGAACAAATAAAATAAACATTTCAGTAACAAAAAAAAAATTGAAATCAATTTTTTTTAATCATAAAAAACACTATCTAGCAATAAAGTACCGATAAAAAACCTCAAATTAAGCACTAAAATAAGTTTCTTAATTTTTTCACGCTGCAAAAAATTTATTTCGACCCTTAAATTAAATAAATATTTACTAGCACATGCTCAATTAATCTCAATTATACACTCTAGATGACGGAAAAAATATTATAGAGGCGTTGAGTATTGTTGTATTAGAGAGTTTTAAATTGAAAGTAGAATATCCCACTGGTGAGGCGTGCCAGAAAAAGATAAGGGACACTGCGATACTTTTACTGTGGGTATATAGTAAAAGACGAAAAGAGAGAGACCCATGTCAGTTGCGGGTAGTCGTGCTGAATTTATTACGTCTCTTGAGCTACCGCACGACAAAAGAGAAACACGAAAAAAAGGGCATGATGAATATAAAGCTCGGTAATTCTTATTGCAGTAAGTATATAATTCGTGTGGATACAGAAATATTCATACGTGCGCTATGAGCAAAGTCAAAGTCAAGCATCACTAAAAAAATTGCAGCTATTAAAAACGTTCACTTAAATTAATTAATTAATTAGAAAAAAATTTGTCTTAAAAATGATCTCTGTTTTTTTTTAACAATTATTTCGACACCATTGCTAATGAAATATTCTAATTGAGAAATGTTTTTTTTTTATTAAATAAATTGAAAAAATTGTTCGTTAGATCTATAGAGGATTGTATGAAAAAATTTAAGATGTTTTATTGAGGTTGGATGTGGTAAAAAAAAAATTTTTCACCACGACGACAAATTGATCAGGAGCTTTATCCGCGCGTAAACGTCCGGAAATAGGGTCCGGCAATCGTGTAAAATGTTTAGAAAAATATGGAGAATTTGAGAAGGGTGAAAATTGGATAATTGGTCGACAGAAATTGGAAAAATGATAGAAAATTCATGGTTTCCAGAGCAGTGCGTCGCTATCGATTCGAGTTCCCGTGGGCGTTGCTACGAGATGGACCCTTGTACAGCTCGAGAGGAGACTTGAGTGTCGCCAAGCTACCCACTGCTCGCTCTTTCCCCTCTGACTCTCTCTCTCTATCAAGCGCGGGCGCGTTGTGTACTCGACTCGCTTACTGTTCGCGTCGTCTGCTGCTGCTCTACCCATAGCATACCTCCCTCCTCTACACACCCCGCGTTCACCGTTATTACTTGTACAAATATACAAGCTATCGTGTGTACGTGGGGGTCAGATATGAAAATAATGAAATAAAAAATTTTTTAGCAAATTTATTCCACAGATTTCAGTCGTTCACCATTTGAAAAAAAATTCTATTTAATGAATCAATAAAATTATAACGTTTTGGGTCGGTCATTGATTAATATACATGTTTTACCTTGTTAAAAATTGTGGTTTTATTTTAATTAATCAGTCGTTGAATGTTTTTTTAATGTAAATTATTTTTTTTTTTAAAACACGATTTCTTTTTGATGAAAAAATTTTTTTTACGACATTTCAGTATCTGAGCGATGATTTTACGTTGCATGCAAGATAATGCCCGATCATGCGTGTGCTATTGCCACCTTAGTCTTCTCCCATGTCACTCTCGCGCGCGACGAGCGACTTGACGATGAGTATTCTCCTCTTTTGGATGGAGGATTGAATCGATGAAAATCCACGTGAATTTCCAATTGGAAATGTGTATAAACGATTTTCTATAGTTTGCAAGGTATGCGAGAAATATTCTGAATCTCTTGAATTCTCAGACTTCAGAGAGTATATAAGACAGTGTAAGTATATAGTGACAACAATTTTCAAGTCGCTTCAAATAAGTATGAAAAAAAAATTTGAGTGAAAAATTAAAATTTCTATCTAAAAAAAAAAATAACAAAAATTTTTAGGCAAATGAATATCTTCTTCAAAACATAATTTAAAAAAAAAAAGCCTGTTTTACTATAATGAAAAAAGAAAATGGACTACAGTATATAGAATAATTCGCAAAGGGTCAGTCAATATGGGCGGCAAATTTCCGGATGACGCTTCATATGAAGGGTGGTCCATTTCAAAATGAATGCATTCATGCAATTTAAATGAGAAAAAAATTTTTCACACAGTTCTAAACTGAAAAAAACTTTTTTTTTTCAATTAAAAAAAAATTAATCATTCAATTCAAGCTTTTAAATTATTTTTCACAGACTTTAAATAAATTTTAATTTATAATTTAAACTTTTTTCAAGTAGAAAATAGTATCTCTTTTCATTATTTATGAAAAAAAAAAAAAAAACTAATGAATGCATATCCGATGAATTTGCATAAATGTAATCCTCAAAATAAACTGAATGTATTTCCTGACATTTCCGGTATAAAATATATCAGTTCATTGATACTGTATGATTAATTAATATATATTTCCTAGAAATAAACTTTACCTGATGTGAAAACGTGGATGATGAAATTTTAAGAGGATGAAGAAAAAAAAAACAGGGTCAAATAGACATCAGGTGGTTGACACAGGCTTTTTGATATATTTAACAGGCCACCACGAGTCAAGCACTTGCTTCTCATTCGCAGGGTCCAGTTGTCCTGCAGCATCCCTTACATCAGGTTAAAAGGTCAGCTCTTCTGCTTTGCATTTCCAGTTTCATCCCTGCATACCTTGACCACCTGAAATCATATATATACACATATATTTCATCAATTAAAAAAATATAATTTATACACTACTATTTATTGAAAATCAATTAATGTGTTTAAAAAATAATTGTTAATTTTCTACACCTATAGAACATAAGCTCATTAGAATATTGTTTTAACTCGGATAAAGTTTTTTTCTTGACTGAAAATTAATTTTTTTGTTGACAGTTTTCGCACTACATATATTTACTAGAGATAATTGGGTACGCCATTTTCGGTGACTAGAACTCGACCGCCATCCACTACCCCTCTGTCTGTCACCCCCGCTACTTCAGAAGGGTTGTGCCCCTCTTCATCTTTCGCTCGAGCTTCAATGCGGCTTTTGTTTTCACATCCAAAGGACCCGCCATTTTGGATTTATGATACCCTTGTGTCCGTGTGATGAAAGTCGAAAAACTTTGGTAATTAATTAATTTTACTATTATTATTATTATTCTCACTAATTATTCACAATAAATATTAAATACCATTTCAACACTTTCTTCTATTCAAACAAAAACTTTTTTTTTCATGAAAAAAAATTGCCTAAAACATCTAGAATTTTTTTTTAATCTACACATAATTAATTGATTAAACAAATAAATAAAATTTTTGCCTGTATATCAATTGATTATTAAAATTGACGTTTTTCGAATGAAAAAAAAAATTTTTTATTTTTAAAAACGTTCATAAAAATGATTTTAAAAAATTTTTTTCATCGATTAGTTAAAGTTAAAAGTAGGAAAAAATAGTTTTTTCAAGTATATGTAATTTTATTTGGCCAGATTTTTACCAATGACTTGACAATTTCCCTCAGGACAAAATGAGAAACGCCCAGCGATCTAAGGGTAATAGAATTGAAGCACACATGTAAATGTATTCGAGTTATTGGCAATAACTCAGAACCTCACCACCAATAGTTTAGTTTAAATTCAATGTCCGGGCATGCTGTGTATGTCGCAACTAACATTGCCGGAGATGTCGACTTAAAACAATTGAGGTTCGCAGCAGTACGCAATATCCTGACTCGTCTAATTCAATTGGCATAGCCAAAGCCGCGCCCGCGAAGCGCATGAAGTAGTGTTACATGGCGTCACAACCCTACAGGTATCTCCATCATCAAGGTATGCGCACCAGTTACATAGAATTATTGAACTCGATGGAAGAACGTTCAATTTGCCAAATTAATCCGTTCCGAGTCGGCTACCGCCTCCGGAGTTTTCGATGCAAAATGTCTGTGGCTATGTGAGTTTAGCACTTCCAGTCTAATGACAGCTAGCGGAGTGGTTAAACTCACGACTTGCTCAATTAAATCAATTTTTTTTTCTCTCCCAAAAAATATACAAACATGTTAAAAAATCAGTAAAATTATATTTCGACAAAAAAAAAAAATTTTTTTAAGCCTTTAAATAGGCATAAACATAAATTAAGTGATCGAAAAGTTGATTTAATGAGTAATTATTTTTAAATGTTAGCAAAAATATTTGAATTATTAAATTTTATTATTTTTTTAGAGTACAAAAAAAATTATTATTCACTTTTCTCGCATAAAATTTCAACAGCTAGATGTTCTTAAGTATTTTTCAACCCCTAAAAGTTGATTAAATAATATTAAAATTAAATAATAATTAAAAAAAAACAATTAAAATCGACAAAAAGTAAAGAATTGTCGGTTATAAAAATTTTTACCAGACTGTACATAGTTCCTATTCAAAGCTCAGGTAGTCCACACCCCTTGGCAGGGGTTGTAGAGGGGGAGATGGGTGGGCAAGGGCTCCCTTAGGGCTGGACACCCCTTTACACGAAACTCTGCATTATCGACTTTCTCCGACTGACCATTAACCAAATTTACCCTCGAGCCGTACACAGATGCCTGCAATATCGACTTACCTAAACCTTACAGAGCCCTAGGGCTCTTAGGTATCTATAATTGAACTAGCATTTCGCGTACAGTAGCTATTGGGATACTTGTCGCGACGTTATAGAGAGAGAAAACGACGGTGAAAAAAATAACAAGCGGGGAAACTCTTGACATATAGTCGACGCGGTTCTGTGCGTGACAACTCGGGATTTTTCCATTAGGCATTATCCTGTGAACGGGTGAATTTATCACTATACTCCATACTACA
Source organism: Macrocentrus cingulum (assembly GCA_002156465.1). Lineage (NCBI taxonomy): Eukaryota > Metazoa > Arthropoda > Insecta > Hymenoptera > Braconidae > Macrocentrus > Macrocentrus cingulum. Next base: position 11,644 of record MVJL01007850.1, read on the forward strand.
ACACGCACACCCCTCGTCGCAGTTGTGAAAAAAGTGCCATTATGACTGCTCACGGTTATACTTGGCGTTGTATGAAAATATATACACTCAGCGAGAGAGAGTTGACAATTGGAGAGGGAGGAAAACGTTTAGTGATAGCTTTTAGATATTGGTGATTGTGAAAATAATATTACGATACACTATACATGATAAAATATAGAGTAAAGTATATTTTTTTAGACACAAATTCAATATATATTCACTTCTGATAAAAACTATCACAGTTAAATAGAAAATTTTCAAAAACTGTTAATTGGATATGAAAGTATTTTTTTGGGGGGGATGTATACTTTATCGTAAAAAATCACGCGATCATATTCTCTCGATAGAGGACTAATAAAAAATTTTTTTTTATCCGAGTGTAAATTTATATTTCATCAAATAAAATAACAATATGCGCTTTATAATTTTTTAAAATTTTTTTCATTTTTTTCTGACATTTTTTTTTAGTGTATTTAGGTTAGAAAAAAATTTATCCGACTGATTAGTAAAATTTAAAAACATTTAATCGGATTTTTCGATTATAATTCTTTTAAATTCCAACTAAATAATTTTTTTATTGAATTTCTCAACTAATTTAGTGGATGAAAAAACTAGTCTATTTAAACATAAAATCAAGTGTGTGTTCTAGATCTTATAGGATGGCTAGAATCCCGCGGAAAAGCCGATGGGGCTCTTGAGTAAACACAGATTTCGCGCGCGAATCTTCGTATAAATAGGCTACGCTCAAATACAGATGGAGTCTCTAATACAAAATAGTGCATGATGTTTGCTCGGGTAATAAGCGAAGCAACTAATTTTCAAAGCAGCAGTAAAATGCACAATATACTAAATAATAATACTATCAATAGAAAAATTTATCCGATGTAATTGTTGAAAATAATACAGAGTTAATGAGGAAAAATCTTTAGTATACAATGAAAAAGATGAATTGAATTTTTCAAAGAATATTTGCGGGAAAATGCAAATGCGCGGGGCATCTGGCAACAATGGCCGTGGTCTTGCCCCTATTTTAAGGGTCGGTTTTCGGGGGTGGTCGCGTCTCTTGCCCCTCGACCCACCACCGAGGGAGATGGAAAACGAGCGGAGGAGCTTTTGGCGGGGGATGCGGCCACTACCGGTCATGCAAAGCAGGGGGAGAGCCGACGGGTTTTCGAGCTATACGTGCCGCTTCTAACCCCTGATAAGGGTGGACAGCCACGATCGATTAGAGAACTACCTACCCCCTTCTCTCTTATTTCTCTCCCGCGCTGTATATACATATTACTCGTGTAAGTATATACTCGGGTTTTTTTCCTCGCACAATTACTATAACGGATATATAAATTTCAAGGCTCTTTTAAAAATTGCCGATAAATTGTCCTGTTAGTCCGGTCTGCTTGCTGCCACGTGATCCCTACCGATAATTTTAAATTTTATAATTCCGTGGAAAATGTGCATGATGGCCGTATAGGGATTTCTCCGCTGCATGCGTGTCGTCTTTCCCCTCTGAGTCTCTCTCTCTATCAAACACGGGCGCGTTGTGTACTCGACTCGCTTATATTTTTTTATAATTATAATTAATTTCAATACGTAGAAATAATTAAAACGAAAAAAAAAGACTTTACTCCATAGGATCATACCTAAGATTAAAAATAAAATGCTTGTCAGAAGAATGTTATTCAATAAATTTTCTATGTAATATATTTCAGTTATTTGAATTTTTTTAGAGAATAAAATTCCATAGAACTTTGATTTTCAACATAAAAAAAAATATATCAAAGTGATGCATTTTATGAAAAAAAAAAAATCAATTTTATTCATGTATTAAAATTCTTCTCATAAATAAAATTTTCACTTGAATCATTTATATAAAAAAAGAAATCATTTAAATACGCAATAGATTCGATTATTAGTGGTGAAAAAATTTTTTTAAATATTTTTATATAGATTTTTTTGATTTATTAGGGGGTTTTTAGACACGCTTATATCAGTATAAAAAACTAATTCCAGGTTGGCCCGATGTTTGAAGAAGGATAATGAAGTGCCCTGGACACATCCTTCGTCGGGCAAGTTTGATGAGCTTCGAGCTTTGTAATATCCGCTATGACGGCCTCGTGTGAGGCTCGACTTTACGAGGGTATTAATCGCTTGCTTATACATCTCACCTGTCCTTGACAAAGACGCCTAGACTAATCTCGAAAACTTTGCCCAATCTAGCATCGTCTGGATGATCTAATATATTTGTTATTATATTTTACCTGTGCATATCAGCGAGAGAAAGGAAAAAAATAATCCATAGGAGGATGAAAGAACGCGTGGCGCGGGGGTGGAGGCCACAGCCGAGCATCGCGAGAGAAAAAAGAAAAAGAGGGAAAGTAGGAGCCCGACTGCCGTGAAACCACATGAGTAGACACCGAGGGACAGGATGCGGGTGGAAATAAAAACGTACGGAGGAGAGAAAGAGGTAAAAGACCGTCAGTGCTGTCTCTGGAATTTTCATATCGACATACAATGACAGTTTTTTAATATTAAATTCCTCGTGTACGTCATACTTTCGCGTCCAGCCTCGGATGCACAGAAGTAATTTTAGATGTATGAGTACTTCAAGTAACAAATAGACAAAATGAGAAATTTTTTCATGCAAAAATTACTATACACAGAAAAAGCACAGAGAAAAACGAGCATAATTACAATACTAAACGACATCTGCCCTTTTAAAAATACATATATAAAAAATATCGCATTTATTAAAGCCACAAAAAAAAATTTTTTTTCAAGTTAAAGTTATGAATAGATGGGACCCCCTTGAAAATCTCGTTATTTTCGCAACTTTTTTACTTTTTCGCTGATAACTCGATAAATAAATGAAATAACAAAAAATGTCATATAACTTAAATGATAGGAAATTTTATTTATTACAAAAAATGTAGAACAAATTTTTGCGATATTTTTGTTTTTTTTTGAGATATTTTTAAAAATAAAAATTTTCAAAAATCACTAATAACTCAAAAAATTTTATAGTTACAAAAAAATTTATTAAACATTTTTTGTAGATAATTAACTATTAAATCATTTAACCCTTATAATATTTTTCGTTATCTCAATTATTTATCAAGTTATCGCAAAAAAACTAAAAAAATCACGAAAATCGCAAAATTTCCAAGGGGTACACCCCCTTCGAAAATTTTTCGAAAAAAAAATTTTTTTTTAATTATTTACTAAACAACTCAAAATTTACTCTAAATATGCTCATATGGAAAAACAACAATTTTTATTTATTTTAAGCCATGAAAGACGATAAAAAAAATTTTTCCCATGGGAAATTCATGTTTTTGACGAGACACATTGGCAAAAGTCAAGGTGCTCGAGAATGTCATCGAGTTTGAGAGGTACAATGATGATGATGATATAAAACCGCCGTACACAACCCAAGTATGGCAATAAATATCCAATGAGTTTCTACCCGGGTGGCCGGACTCTCATTTTTCCAGGAGCATCCCCATAAAAAAAAAGTGGGCGACATCAGAAAGAAACGAGACAGAGGAAAAGGTTTTTTTCCGAAGGGTGATTGGAACGGGTGGTGCATAACGGCCCCACGGTCGCGCTACAAAACCCAAAACAGTTTGCTCGCATCTCGACTGTCATTTATTTTGTTATTTATTTTCCAAACGTGCGCGACAGAGAAACGCAACTTGTCTCTCCATGGGATCCATATCCCTCTCTCCCGTTAACAATTTTTTTTTGTCCATTGCAGCACACGATATTCGCTCCCTTTGCCGTTTTTTAATGCATTGTCGAGAGTCGAGTGCAGATTCTTTAACCCTTAAAATTCGACCAAGGGTTACACCGGCTTTTGGAGACGAGCTACGTGATGGGGCAAAGGGCTATGTAAGGGTGACATACGGGATTGCGAGTGCAAGCAAGAGGGGCTACAGGAGTGAGAAAAAAAAATGACGTGCCTTAAAAAGTTGAAAGGAAGGATTACATTGGGGATTTTGGTTTTTGCGCTTCATCTAGACCAAATCCGATTTTCTGATTTTTGGAAAGAAGCTATCTTATTCTACAATATATATTATTATATCACGTTTTAATCCTCATACTTGGTCCAATTTTTTTTTTTAATAATTAATTTTCAAGTTCTTTCATCAAATATTCACTTTTTCACTTTAAAATTTTTTTCCATCAATAAAATCGATTTTTTTAGTGTTTTCTTTTCTATTTTTCGATTATTTAATTGAATTTTTATACTTTAAAAATTATTTAGACAATAAAATTTGAATATTTTTAATAAATTAATTTTTTTTATCTGTAATCATATTAAATTGATTGTAAAATATCGAAATTAATTTTTTTTTCTGATATTATGCGCTTTGAAAAAAAAAAACTTGATTTTTTTAGGGTGGAAAATTTATAAAAAAAATGTACTGAGAATGAATTTAAATTTAAATTCGATTAACCGCGGCGACTCTCTTGGGAGTACGACACGACGTGTCAACCCCTCTGGTCACTATGGATGCAATTTTAGTTTTTCGGGAGAGTTTCTCAATTTTTTAGGTCCTTTATATCCCAAGAGACTTCAAATGTAACAGTGGAAATGGCGAATATTTTAGTAAAACCCTAAAAAAAAAGTCGATTATATACGAAAATTGATAAATAAGTAAATAATAATGGGCTTCCAATACACAGAGTCCTCAAAAAAAAAAAATATCCCAGTGTACACATGTGTACGATGGGTTATCCATTAATTTCACCAGTCAGTTCTATATATCCTCCCCATTTCTGACTCACAGGTAGAGAGAGAAGTCTTTTTTTTGTCGAACCCTCTCGTCCCCGGCGCTGAACTCGTAAAGAAAACACTCTGCACTGTCATATTGAGAACTAATATATTTTTTATCGGCTGGCGCGTCAGATATCTGTAGACGTATATACGTGTGTCTGAATGCATCGCTTTAATTTCCCACGTTGGCGGCGGGAAGAGGAGCCGAGGAATAAAAAAAACCGTTGTCCAAACAAACACACCTATTGATACGTGCCTGCACAAAAGGTTAGATTCTGATTTTTCGACTACTATTTGAAAGTTACACCACAATGCCCCAGTTATTCGCTTTTTATTTGTTTGTGTTACCACGACAAAAGGACAATTTAAATAGCAAAAACTTGTAAGTAGTTTCAAAAATACAAATTTTACCATAAATTTCAATTTTAAATCCGAAAAAAAAAAAAATAAAATAATTCCTAATTGAACAATAATTTTTGTCTCTTGTAAAATATTTTTACTCTATAAACTCTGTAAAAGTATTCAATTAAAAATTTTTTTTTAACCCTTAAAACATCAGAAAAAAATAAAAAAATAAATGCTCAATAAAATTTTTGTAATCTTTTGGGTGGAAAATTTCTATAATTGTGTGCATTATGATTGAATGTATTGCGAAATGTTGCTGGAATGGTTGAACAACAATAGTCAACATGTGACGCAGGAATATAACCAAAAAAACCAGTTGCTACAACACAAACTATAAAATAGTATACCTGGGAAGTGCCTACAACCCTTTTGTCCAATTCTACTCCATTGAACTTGAAAAAATTTGGCAATAATTTTTCTATTCAATCAAACTAACACATGAGAGCATGAAAAATTTTTTTTTTTCTATCCACGAGAGTGTCTACTAAATTAATAAATTGAAAATTGAACTTTTTTTCTGTCCATTTACTTCTTTTTTTTTATATTTCTGATATACCAGAGGGATATTCTTTTAACGAGATAAGCTCGGGGGTATTTTTGCAGGGAATATCCATCACATATTCGCATATATCCAACGGCCATAGGACGCGAGGCCGTGTAGTCGCTCGAAATAACCAGGATAACAAGGGCATCATTTTTTTTTCTCAAAGTAGGTACACTTGAAAGCACATGAGTGCTTGCTGTTATTATTTGTTTTGTTACTTCCGCCACTTGTTATGGATAATTTGCGTAAAAAATTTTTCCCGATTTATAGTGGCGTAAATAATATTTAATCTCGCGCTTATTTGCGGTAACTTGCATATAATGTGTCCCTGTATAGCAATACAATCGCACGCGTGGTTAGCAGACGTCAAAACTAGTTTTCTATTTCCTTCTCAAAGTTATGGGCCGTTCTGGGTCATGTTTGGGACCCTTCGCAAGTCAAAAACCGGACGTTGAATCGAGTAAAGCGCACGCGACAAACTCGTATTTGAAAATAATCAAAAACTATATCCTCAAGAGATTTTCTCTCAGAGATATAATCATCATAAAAAAATCTGTTCCAAAAATATTTTCCTTTGAAAAATTAATTGAATTAATAGATTTTATATATTCCTGGTATAAGAAAGATTATATATATGTTCAACGGAATATATTTTAAAGATTCTTCTCATCAATTTTATCAAATAATTCCGTTTTATTTGCGGATATATTTTGGTTATCATATTTAATATGAATTTTAATTGCTTGGTAATTTATTAAAAAGTTCGATCAGAGTTCCGTAAATTGGCAATTCATGATATTTTTATATCAATATAACATGGTAAAGTGTAGTAAAATACTTTTCTGGGGTTTTAAAAGCCTAAAAGTATATGTTTAAATTTTTCTCTAAAGCCTGACGCGACAGATAAAATTATAGAAATCATAATAGAATATTTAAATTGAATTATTTTTCATTTTTTCTCTTCATGAAAAAAAAACATAAAACAACATTTCAATGCTTTAATGTGTTAAAAAAAAATTATTTTCATCAATAATATGTTCAAAGATATGTTGAAAATGTATTTTTTTCATATTCCTTATTTTTTAAGAACTCTCCCCTCCAAAAAAAAATTGTTTTACATCAAGAAAACATTTGATTAAAAAAATTTTAAGTAGTACCTGAAATCGTGGAATATCGATGACATGCCTCTGCCAATAATGAAGAATATCAGTCTTCAATCCAACGCCATTTTGCCTCATCCCTTGTCCAGACCCTCCCTCGTTGCAAATGGTATCGATGAAAAAATATCACCACCCTATTGGCCATCAAAAAACAGGGGAGACGACCTCGCCCCCTCACTACAGCAGACATTGTCGCTGACCAAGCATCGCAGCATCAGCACACGGTTCCAGCAGGCATTTTCTCAGAAACACTAAAATCAATAATAATCCATCTTTATCACAGAATTTACTAATTAAAAAACCTGAAAAATGCCACAATGTAAAATCACAACTCACCAAGATGAGTCTTCTCATCCTTGCGTTTCGCATCAAACTGACTCAGCCTGAGAAATCCGTGATAGGACCCATGAAATCTTACCTGAAACACATGCAGTCTGGTGGGGGTCCAGGTAAAAAGGGTTATAGAACCCCCGGGCCCCCACTAGACGATTTTTTTTTCAGTTCTTTTGGCCGAATAATGAATGGAATGGGACCGTTGAGCATATGTGACCTAGCTACCTGAATTATACATTGAAAATTTTGAGTCTGACTCGAAATTTTGTCCTGCATATTAATTCGTAGTGGATCTGAATTGATTAACGGTCCTAAGGGGTTATACTATGCTTGCCAGCTGACGCACTTTCCAATTTCCGGTCTATGTAGCAAGACTAATTCTCTCTGTTTTCACCACCTGGTCACTTGTACTCAATTTTTTCCCCTCATCACGTTCATTATCGAATCAAAATCACTTTAGAGTGTATGGGCGGCAATGGAATATTGCACCTGATTTTTTCCGGGGTATAAATGCGAAAATGTACCTGTACAGTGACCAACCTGCCGAATAGAAAGTCAGTAGTAGGCTTGTATAACGCACCCCAACAATAAGGGTAGATTACGTGCTTTTCAGAAAATAGAGACATTCGAGAGGGCGACGCGCGCAGTTAAGGCACAATAAAAACGTGATTTTGGGTGAAAAAAGCGAAAATCAACCCCTCGTTTACGTCAAAACAGGGCCAAGTGCACTAGCTGATATCATCGCTCGTCGGAAAACAGAAAATTTTTGATTAATTTACTGCAAAATATATTTTTAATCAATAAAAAAATTATTAACATACTGTTTTTTGTGTTGTTTATACTATTTACAATCAATAATTTATCATTTTCTCGTAAAAAGAATTTTTTAACTCGAAAAATTCATTTTTTTTCTGTCGAAAGTAAAAAAAAATATTGTATATAAAAAAATGAATAAAATAAAATTTTAAGATATCCAACTAATCTAACCGAGTGGTAAGGTACATACATGTGTTACATGATGTATACAAATAAGTAAAAAAAGAGCAATTCGTCAGGACGATGCAATGATATATGTATCTTGTAGTTAGATCTCAAGTGGCCTCTTAAATTCGCTTGGACGCGTCAGGAATTTATCAGTAGATCTCAAGTAGAGTCCTTCCAACTGATGTAAATCGCATATTTCAAGGGTTAGATATATTTTTGAAGGCAGAATAAAAAAAGGCGATAAATCTAATTACCTAATATACACTTGTTATTAATTTTAAAATGTAGAAAAAATTTTTTTTTTCTAAATTTGATGGCACTGTCTATAAGTAAATCAATATTCCATTGCATCCCTGATTCTTTAGAAAAATTTTCAACCACATCTGTCGCTGTATCGACGCATCCCTCTCATTTATAATGCATCTGTATATACACACTAGATATCCAACTAGTGCTAAAATGTTGAAAAATACATCTGGTGTGTGGATCCATGTAAATGACGCTCACTATACACTCGAACACGCGCATTACATTGACCTACTTCCGCAAAGAAAATTTTCAAAGGGTGAAAAAAAAAAAAAACTCGAGCCGTCATCGCGTCCTTTCGCTCTCGCTTTATATTAAGTACCCATAGCTACCTGGAGGCCTCTCGCCAGCCCTAAGGATAATCCATTAACATAATTTTACATGGAGAAGCTTTATTTGACGCTAGGGAAACATTATATCGATGCTACGCGCCGCCAGATGCAAAAAAGGATCGGGATAAAAAAAAAACCGGGGAGAAAGACATTTCAGGTAGTCAGGACCTACTGCGCGAAGGGGTTAATTCAAATATTGAAGAATTTCCCCGCGAGTTTTTTTTGCGTAACGGTTCGCCACCCTTTATTCCACTCTCTCTGACATATACCTGGCATTGGTAACTCTAGCACACGGCGTCAAACCAACCCCTTGACTGAAAAATATCCAAAGGGTTCAACAAGGATGATCGATCGATCGTAACAGCTTAGAAATATATTATGTGAATCTTAAAACTTATATTTGCACGTGAGAAAAACATTTTTTTTGTTTATAATTTCAATATTTTATCAAAATTATTAATCAATTACCATTAAAAAAATTTTATATCTTGCGGAAAATCTTAAAATAGGGTTTGGTTATGCCTATATTTTAATTTCTACGTTTTAATAACACAATAAATTGATTATTTATTTAATTGATTATTAAATTCAGTGGTTATTTTGTTTTAAAAAGTAATAATAAACGATTTGGACGGGTGTAAAAATGAGACTGAGTGGGTGATACTAATAAATTGAACACGTCCGCGCTTAAGGTTTTTTTTTTTGGCAACCGCGAAAGGTCCCACATCAAGAAGAAAAACGAGTGTCCTCTCTTTGGTGCTTGATTTACGAGATGCCTGACGGGGGCCATTCGTCTGACAACCCCTCGGACACGACGACGAGTGTCTGCGTGTGCGAATAACGCACATTTACTTGCTTATCATCAGCTCACAGCGCATGGACCATCTTAAAAAAATCCCCAACTGCTTTTTTATTCACGTCAATTATTAATATCGTGAAATCGATTTTCATGGGTTGGATAATAATGCCTGTATTTTGTTTAATAACGAGTATACTGTCTCGAGTTGTTTTATCGATTTGCTTTAGAAAACTCTGGCTTGGATAAACCGGTCGTATGTATTCTTATTGACTGTTCTGTTTATGGCACGCAATTTTATTTGAAGATCGAACGTAATGGTGGCCTGTTTATGCCTCCACGCATTACATCCCTCTCGATTTTCTCAACACCAGGGGTTTTACTATTCTCTTCTTGCCTGGAACGAGATCCATTAAAAATTCAAGGCACTATGAAAATATCTACAGTATTCCATACATATCGACGAGTTTAAGAAAAAAAAAAAAAAACACCTTCAATGCACAATCATTCGTTGATCTATACTACTTGATTCTCCTAAAATTCACAAAAACTCGTAAAAATTCCTTAAAATACATGCGTATCCCCAATAAAATAAAAAAACTGCATTTTAAAATTGTTAAAAAAAATTTTTTTTTGAATTTTGAAGCAAAAAAAAAAATTAAGAAAAGTTGATTTTTCGGTTTTTATAGCTAGAAAATTCGTGGATGAGAATTTTTTTTTTTCAGTAAATTCAAAAATATAATGTAATATAAAAGTGAAAAATGAATTTAAATGAAAAATTCATCATAAAAAAAAATATTTAATAAATTCGACAATGATTTCAATTTTTTTTTTCTTTGAAATTCAATTAAATGATTAGAGTGCAGATTGAATGGTAGCATAGGGCGTTGGATTGCTACATCTTGAGGCGGTTTTTTTTTAGAGATTCCCCTCTCTCTATCAGCTCGCCTTTTATTCGCGCATCATTTTTCGATCGACCATGGGATGACTCGTCGCGTTTCCGTCATTCCCGTTACTCCATGCGCACACGAAGGGCGTGTATAAGGCTCTAGAGTATCGAGAAATATATCCTCTGATGCCGTATAGCATGGAATAGAAGGTTATATGTATTGAGAAAACGTGAAAAAAATTTTGGCCTCTGAAAAGCTACCTTTCGCCCACCCTCGCACACGCATCAATAACGCGCGTCGCGCATATACACCCTCACGACGGTGCAGTCAATTTTTATCATATATCTGAAAGTTTCACGGCACGAAATTCGAGCTTCTGCCTCGCCGATGCCCAATGGTCCAAGTGAATTTCTGTATGCATTCACTCAAACGGCGCTCGTTGCGCGGATTCACCACAGCATCTACAAGACACGACTATGCACACTGTGTACATCGTCGCATCAAAAGACAGCGCTACAACTGCGATCGATAGCGATTGCCGCAAGTTTAGGTACAGTCTAGACAAAGCACAAAAAATTACAACAGTTAATTTAAAAAAAAAAAACAGCTACAAACATCAAAAAAATTTTTTTTTCATATTCAACTAATTCCCAACGTTAGATAACAATGAATAAATTTTTTCAGTGACTGTAAAAATAAACTATTTTATCCAGGAAACCTCAAAAAAATTCTTAACCAATGAATTTATCATTATTAATTAGAATAAAATTAATATTTGAGTCTTAAAAAAAACTCTGCATTGGTCAACAGTTGAAAATAATTTTTTAATACCCATGAACAATTAAATAAATAAGTTTTTTGAGTTTTTCAATTATATGATTAAATTCGTTCGCGAAAAAATTTTATTATTGGTGTAATGAAACAATACGCGTTTTCAGCCCCTCCCAGGTCGCATTATACCTGGGTACCTTTTGAAAATAAGCCTCCCCTTTGTGCCACCTCGACAAGGCAGAGACGTGTCAGTTTAAAACCAGACTTGGTACACGTCGTGTCGCGGTAAGTGCTTCAAGTTATCTGTGATTTTTTGAAATTCTATTTTCCACCCGGAAAAATTCTCCTTTCCATTCCACTAATATATGTAAAGCCGTTTGGAAGATCGAGAGAGTGAGGAGAAGAGAGAGAGAGAGAGAGAGGATGAGCTTTCGATCCACTTTGATATATTGCCGAGTCCACCAGCTTCGCCTGGCGTCGTTCAAACATCGATATATGTTTTTTATGAGTATGCTCGGAAAGAATTATAACTTTAAAATGCGTGTTACGGTCACCTTGTGTCTCTAACATGCATAAAAATACGAAAAAAAAATTTTTTCAAAACATACCAAGCTCATATTACATCCCCTTGTTGTATACATCATTAAAAAAATGAAAATTTTAAGTTATTTTATTCGGAAAAATTTTTTCTTGGATATGTTTTCATTTTTGTTGGTCGAAAAAAATTTCTTGTGACATTAATAACTGAATTGACGGTAGAAAATTCATAGATTTCGGATACTGAAAGGCATATTGTAATTTTCCGAGTGAATGAGAGCATATGAAAATCTGCGATGCAAACGAGAAACATTGGGGGTCCAAGTCAGTGCCAATAAAAGTCCTTTCCCCACACAGCAGAGTTCTTTCCCTCTTTTTACCTCGCTTGTATATATATATTTTTCTTTCTTGAAGACGCGCGCGTCCCTTTGTTCTTATACACAGCTTTACGCTACCCTCTTACGACAGCATTTTCCATTCGCTTTTTCGAGTATATCATGATATGAGCACGACTACTCTCTCTCTCAACTCTTGTCGAATTTATTTATTTCATCACAAACTGTGTAAAGTGTCGATGTCAAAGGACAATTCGGTAGAATTATTACTCAATAAAACACGTAAATAATGGAACGCGACATACAGTGGACGCGTGTTTAAGGGGTGTCCTCTACAAGTTTTTCCCGGAAATTTTATTGCGAACAAGGGACTTCAATATTTTTAGCAAGACAAACAATCTAAATATTGACTTTGTTATCCGCACCACATTTTTATAAAAAATACAATAAAAAATCTCTATAATATTTGAAAATCTAAAAAAAAATTTTTTTACACTTCCAGAAGAATTTTCACTGCTAAACTAAATTTCTATTGACGAAATAGTGGATAAATCTCGAGTTTATTTATTGAAAAGAATTTTTTTTTAATAAATAATATTAAAAAAAAAATTATTTTCAATTTAAACAAGTGAATTTATAAGTTCGTGAGGATTTTAGTTCATTGTTTTTTTTTTTAAGAATTCTATGGATTTTTTTTCAACAATTTTTAGCATTCTTCAGGTTAGTTTAACCCACAATGCCCCTTATATTCCAGATAAGTTATTCTCTGTTGCTATAAAAAAATGTTATTTACGCAGGACAGATCCGCCAACTGAGAAGATCCGACCTTATTTACATGTGGTGAGTCTCCTACGAGACTAAATCCCGGACCGCGCTCGGAACCCTGATAATTCTTCCTTTGATCCCGCTCCCGTGGGTGAGCCATGCGTCCCTCGGGCCCCCCCATCCTCCCAGATAAGCTCCCGCCCGCCGCCCGGCCAAGAGCCGGCGGATGTGGATTGCACGATGAGAAAAAAAAACTTGGAAAACCTGAGCATGCTCTACCAAAAAAAATCATAATAACAACCATAATAAAACAGGGCTTTTATACATGTTTTTTTATACTTTTTAAAAATACATGCACAACTAAAAAGCAAAAAATATTAACTTGATATAATTAAATAAATTCAAACAGTCGACAATGTCAAGTGACATGCAAATACACACCATCTAATTAATTTCCCATAATTTTTACAACTTTAACCGAAGATAAAAATTTTTTTTTAAAGTTCTCGAGACAAAAAAAAAAGTATCAAAGTTTTCCAGATTTTATTTCTCTCGAAATTTTGGCAAAATTTCAAGTTTCCAACACCCTCAACATGAAATCAAGTCCGATAATCGATCTGCGGCGACAAAGCGCAGACAGATATTAGACAGACAAGTCGATAAAAAATTCGTTTTCATTTTGTTTAAATCAATAATATAAATATTTTCCAGGTGGAGAATAAAAATTTGCAAATTTTTCCGGTTTAATAATCTATTGTCGAGGCGCTGGCTGACGATAAATCATAGACCACCCGTTAGATGCTTGGAATAATGGTTAATCCGGATATGCCGAGTGTTCTAGGAATATTCTGCGACAGATAGAGTATCTGCCGAGGTCTTCCGCCAATCCGATGGCTGGTCAGCTGCAAGTATCGGTGGGGGTAGCGGCTCGACCATTGGTCAGCTGAACAGCCCGGGTTGCTGCCAGTATTGAGCGAACCGCTAGTACGAGGGGTTGAAAAAAAACCGCCCCAAACTGACCTCAAACGTCCTACCCTCGTCTCACGGCTAACCCCAGCCCGATGTTACCAACTCGGAGTGTTATACCCTCTTTCATCCCTTGCAGCAGTTGTTCCTTTCCAGTACTCGGCATTTCCTCGAGAATATGAAACTTTCCTAAGGTAATTAGCCTCAATAATGCAAATGTTTAAGGTATTCCATGTGTGTACCCACGCTTTTCTATGACTAATTATATATGAAATTAAATTTTCGTTTGTTTATTAGATTTTTCGATATTTATAGAGTAAATAGTTGGATGATTTATAATTTTGAAGGGGTTTAATTTACGTTTAGAGATATTTTCAATGAATTAAAACTTTTTTATCGACCTGTTTTTAAAATTTTAAACGACCAGAGTTGGATATCTTGTCTCATTCAAGACTTCCTACATCCATCGGACATTTTAGGATAACGAAAATTAGATTAGTATAGTGGCTTACCTGAGTAGGACTCTGAACTATACTCAATTTGAATTGAGATCGAGCTAAATCACGTTTTACGTGATCACCTATTGAGGAAGTTATGTTCCTTATAGCTCTTCCTTCAACACATTTGTCTCTGATTATGCGCACAGGACTCGTCAGTGGACGTCGCTTGGTTAACGACTTTACCTAGAATCAATTAAAAACATTCATAAACGTATATAAATAAATGAAATTCATTTAATAAAATATTTATATCATCATATTTAAGTGCTTGAATATACTATTTTAATTTTCAAAAAAATTTCAAGTTTTTCTTCATTTTGCTAAGACTTTAAAACTATGAAAAAATAATTCTTAATCGATGAAAAATCAAATTTTTAAGACCTCAACAATCACGCATTAGCGTAATAAAGTATTTTTCATTAAAATTAATTTTTTGTACCTTATTTAAATTATTTTCAAGATTTTCTAAAAGTCAAATTCATATTTAACTATAAAAAGGTTTTGGAATATTTTTAAAACCATAATTTTGCTCCTATTACACATAGAAATAAAAAAATAAAATTTTTTTCTCCTTAAAATTCTGTTTTTTATAATTTAAATTAATAAGAAATAATTTTGCAAAATTAATTTCACCTGCACAATCATAAAAGCAGTGAAATAATTTTGATTATAATCCTTGCTATATTTAAAAAATAAAAAAAATCAACTAATTTCTATATTTTGCATGATTATATAGTTTTTAGTACGTCATATATTGGTATTTATAGATGAATTTTCTACCGCTCAACTATATACCTGGATATCTCAGCTTTAACACCCCATGGGGAAAAAAGTTTTTTATGTAAACACACTTTCTTAGCGTGTCACTATTCAGTTTACCAACTCTTTTCACTAATTTTAACGACACTCTCATTCACATAAGAATGCCAAAATAGAGAAAAAAAACCTACAACTGCGGCTAATCAAGAAAAAAAAAAAAAAAAAACAGTAAAAACGCAAGATAAATAAAGATAAATTTAGAGGTATTTTGCAAGACCAATATCCTGGATATATCCTGCGTCAAACCGGGGGTAAAAAGCCCTTCATGAGTCGATCGAAAAAAATCGAGAAAAAGAGTAATGGGGCAGCTACGTAAAATGCGACGTAAAATGGCCGGTTCAGAGGTCGTGGAAGGCAGAAAAAAATGTCTAGACCCAGACTAACACACAGTTAATTTAGCGAATGGGGCTGTCCTTCCCTCTACATGGCCACTACGACTGGGCTCTTTACTGTTTGTTCTTTCTCTCTCGTGCTTTCGCCCGAACACACACGCTTGGTGATCCTCGATGGAGTCTAATAAAAAGCATCCCCGAGCAGTTGGCATCGAGGGATGGTGGGGTCAGAAGTCCATTCGGAAAATGGAGGGAGCTGTTCGTCCAACTAAATCTACCCAATAGCGAACTCCAATTGTCCAGTAGCAAAAACTTAAATATACGTAAAAAAAATGTAATTTCAAGTTTTAAGAGGTGATTAAAATAGATATTTATATTTGATCAAGTCTAAAAAAATTAATTGTTTCGAAAAAAATATTAAAATTAACTGAGAATTTTGTGAAATTTATTCTAAGTGATTGAACGACAAAATTTCTACAGTCTGTTAGCAAGACGTATGGGTGGCGGCTAGTCTTGGCCAGGGTTCGACTCGACTTCCGACTTTCCTTGCAGAAAACATTGAGTCTGGAGGGTGCCGGTGGCCTCACCCGCCTTCTCTCTTTCTCTCACCCCACATTGAAGTCCAAAGACGCTATAAATTCTACTCCCCCAACCCCTACACTCGATTCGCGAGCTTGGTCGTCCGTGTCGAGGCGTCGATGCGAAAATTCTTCAAATTCACCGAGAGTGCATGATATCCACTCGATATAATAACTGTTTACTTAAAAAAATTGTATTTTTTATTTCCTTTTAAAAAAAAAAATATTTTTTTATTAAAAAATTTCGTCATTAATTTCTCGATAATATGATGAAAATCGTGCCCACAAGCGTCAAGCGTTTCCGTTCCGGAAATCATTGCTGCGTCGGCCGAAAAAAAAAATCGAATCTCACAGAGAATTTAACACCCCTCCGGGTATTGGAAGGAAAAAAAAAGATATTTCCAATATTATCGCATCTCCGGCCTTACAGTGACATTCATGGCATCAAAAAATAAAGCTTAAAAAAATTTAAAAATAAATAGAAAATTTAGAAAATCAATTGAGAAAAATTTACCGATAAATTTCCCACAATATAAACCTAATTATTCATAAGTAAAAAATTTTTTTAGAAATAAATTTCATAAAAAATCGACCTATTTATCAATATTATACAAAATTTCTCGTTGTTTTTTTCTCTATAATTGAGAATTAAAAAATTTAATATATATCAAAAAATATAAAATTAATACAATTAAATTTTTAATCGATTGACATAAATATATTGGAATTTACATATCCTATAATGCCAGAAAATCCTCGTCATGTTTCTACGAATACGAATGTAGCACGGAGATTTGCAGACGCGAAGACCGAGTAAGAGTTTCCCTATATCGAAAAGTCGTAAAGGCGCACACGCGATATCCGGCTCGTAAATTAGGATCGCGAAAAAGCAGACACCGGACTGACGTCGCCAAATACTCCTATCCCTCGTTATTTAACTGGACGCAGAAAATAAAAATTCCTTCCAAATTTTTTTTTTCCTATTAAATTAAATAAAAAAAACTACATTTCTTCTTGCAAAAAAAAAAAATAAAATAAAATAAAAACCCAAAAATATATGCATTGATAAATTAAAAAAAAAAAAATTTAATTTTGTTCTTTATTTTTCCCAGGGTGAATAAAATAAAAAAAAATGTTTATGTATCCAAAAGACGTTGGTATTTCTAAGATAGTCATATAACAACGGAGCTATTAGAGGATTTTTACGACGCCTACGAAAGGTCGCGGTTAGAAAGGCCGTCAGTAGTGTCAGTAGATCTGTAGTCGGGCATGAGAGTGTGAGTACAGTAACAAGGGTGGTAGCGCGATGTCAAGAATGCAGAGCACGTAGCCAACCAATGCCAGCAGCCAGGCAGTAAAACAAATACGTTTTCGCACACAAGCCTAGCCGGCGACTGGGGCTATATCGGGTATTCCGATGGTAATACCCGACGCTCACTTCTCTCGTTACCGATATCCTGTCAAAAAGAGAGTCTAAGCCACCCTCAAGATATTTTTCACAACTCTCTCTCGAATTTTATGTAAAGCTGCACACTTTGAGACTGCGGCTCGCAAAAGAACTTTCATTGGGCTTTATCACGCATGTCTTTTATATATACCAATATTAGTGCTGCTTTCATTGTCTTATTCTACAATTCTCAAGTGAATTGTCGTCCTACATGTCGTAGACGTCTTTTCAGCACTGAATTAACCAACAAGTGATGGACAGATGAAAGAAGTGGCCAATGTGGGCCGGTTCCGGCGTCTCATGTGACACACATGTCACTCACTTTTATTTTCATCGCCCTTTCACGTCTTTTTACTCCTTTACTACTATTTTTTTGTCCATTCTATTATAAAAAAATTTTTTTTTTCCCCCGTTAAATTGCCGATATAACTTACTAAGGATAATCATGTGAAAAATGAAAACAATATTAATAAAAACAGTGAAAAAATTAAAAAAAAAAAATTGGTAATTATATTGATAAATGTAAATAGAATCAAAAAAGTTGTTGAAAATAATTAATTTGACATTAATAATAAAGTTTAATGGCATTTTTTGATTATTAATATTGTTTTTAGATGAGGAAAAAAAAAAGTTAAAAGGTGAGTCAAGTGATTATTCAAATTCCAATGATATGAATAATTTGTATACATGTCACCCTCTTTTAATTCCAATTCTCGATGGATGGTGCAGTCAAGTTATAGGTCATTATTTAAAATCTAGCTACGAATATGGACCAGTTCTCACCTGATGTAGATCATCGCACTCTTGAAAAACCTGCCTGCCAACGCGTGCCGAGGTCCTGCCCATTTGGATAGATGTGGACACGTTCTCTCAACTGGTCCACAATGCGATGCTGACCAGTTTAGCGCGCTGTCCAGTTTGGGAATTCTTTGTGTTGACCGCAAAATGATCACATTTAACCTTTGACTTTTATCTAGTTCGGGTGGCTGCTCACCCCTCTGTATTTTGCAAAACTCTCATCTTCTCGAGTAGATCAATGTCCTTGCTCTGAGAAAATAAAAATCAATAAAAATCAATTAATATCATATAATAGAACATTTTTTTTTTATTATTTATAAGCAAAAAAAAGTCCTCGCTATTTAATAATTTATATTTATTAATGAAAAATAGATGAAATGCAATTTTTAATAATGATTTTTGAATTTTTGGTTCATAAATAGATAATGCTGAGGTATAGAAAAAAATTCGGATAAATTAGGGGTATGAAATTTTTTAAGGGTGGCTGAGGGTTATAGCTTACCCTGCTCTTTCTTATCGACAGTTAACCCTTCATCAAACCTGCTAGAGAATTTTCAGCGATAAGTTATCGACAGTACATGAAAATTTATATTACGTAAGATACCTTGTGAATATAAAAAAAATTCCAGGACTTTCAGTTACCTTTAAAAATCCATGTAATCGATTAAAAAATTTTTTATTCATGAAAAATTCACTAGGATCATCTGAAAGATGAAAACTATTTATTAATTAGTAAATTTTAGAGTTTAAACAGGATAAAATTCAATGTGGAAAATCAATCAATCAAATCCCAAATTTTAATCATTCAAAATTTGTATTTACATCAGTTTTTCCACAAATTTTCGTTAAATATGGTGAGGTGATTTTCATCCTCAATTCAGCCTAATTTCCTCTCTTTACATAACTACCATCGATAGTATCATTTTACAATCTTAGGTTTATGCTCTTCGGTATATAATCAGATCATTGTTTTCAATACAAAACACTTAAAGTGAGGAAAAAAAACGAATATTATAATATGCTTGTATTGTGACATAATCACGACATTTTTAATCAAAATCACCACACATTTTGTCATTTTTTAATACTGTGTTTACAATAAAAAAAAAGTCTCCTAATAAAAAAATCATTCATTTTCAAATATTTTAATAAATAAATTACTCGAATATCCTTGAATAATTGTGAATTTACGTCAATTTTTTAGGTTTATTTACCTTTTAAAAACTGATGAGCTGGTTCATCTGTCTATAAAAAATAAATAAATAAATAAATAAATAATAAATGATTGGAGTTAAAAAGAATTTTTTTTTTTTTTTCAAGGTAATAATTGAATTTAAATTACTTAAATTACACAAATATTTACATACCAAATGATTAACAGGACAAATTTCAAAGAAATTTGTTTGATTTTTATTATCTCCCCACAACATCCTTAAATGCACCAATTGTCCACTCGCTCGGCTACAGATGTGTCTGAAAAATGTCAGTATAAAAATATTTCTATCAATAAATAAATAATTGAAAATAACATTAAAAAAAAAAAAAAAATTGAGAAAATAAAGAAAAAAAAATATTACAACGCGACAATAAGGTAACTTCGATGTGCTATTTTCATACATTCGACCAATTATTTTTATCGTGAGTGTATGAAATTTAGCTGTCGATTTTTCTGCACCTTCCATTCTCATCTTCGTCAATGAGTGCTGCGGACAACAAATTAATTTAATTATAATAATTTAATTTAATTTATTTGCATTGAAACAATAATCATGTGTGTGTTCTCACACTCTTAATAACAACAAATCGTGCTGCGAGTTTATATTTTTTTTTTTTTTTATAAGTACATTGTAAAATACTTGAATTGTAACCATCAAAAGCAATTTTAATGATTAAACAATTACAACATCTTGTATGGATCATTGGATTTTTTTTTTTCACTAAAGCCTGTAATAAAAAAAAATTTTTTTTTCCCTTTCAAAACAAATATTACTCCAGTAATTATTAATATACATAGATTAGGCCTCATTGCAAATCTAAGCTTACATTAGCTTCAAAGCACAATTTTTTCCATCCATAACGATCTGATAACTAGATTGCTTAAATATACGCGATCAATTCTATAAATTGGTTAAAATTTTTCTTGGATATAGCAATGACAATAAATATACTAATTTCTATGAATGGAATGAACGAATTTCGCCTTCATATGAATCAATATAGTGAAAGCTTAGCGACAGTGTACAATAAATTGTACGATTTCTACATAATATTTTTCAATGATTTAATCATCATACATAATTAAACGTAATTATGAAATATTTTATGAATTTCTTCATTTTCATTTACTTCATCGAAGTTAGTACAAAATAGATTAAATATCTCCAAAACTAATTAATTCAGAATATATTTACTTGTCATAACTAACGATAATTAGAAAATAATTTTAATATTATCTCAATTATCATGTGATAAATTATCTAAATTGTTTAAATTTATTTTTTAAATGCTCCAAAAATTAAGTGGAGTATTTTTTTTTTTTTTCTATTCATCACGTGGCAAGACAATACCGGCAATTTTGCCCTAATCACCATTCAACAATAATAATAATAGAGGATCTATCTAAATATTAGTTACACTGGCAATAAAATTATTTTTCAATGATCCTCTCATCGTCGACTCGGTTCCAGTAACTTTCTTGACAATAAGACGGTTTTTACTCGATTTTGGCTACTCTCATCCTGTTGGCCACTCCATCCTGTTGAGTCGCAGTTATTAAATCGCTAAGGCGACCCAGGACTGGCGTGTCTCTGCATTTTTTTTATGTTTTTACATCATTTATTCATTTCAAACACTTTCAAATTACATTTTAAGCTACCACACAGAATTTACCATCTTACCATCGACAAAGCACAGGTAAAGCAAACAAAGAGTGATTGGCAATTGCAACAAATCGACAAATTCAACAATATCACAAATTTTCACATTTAATTTTTCATGCTAATATGAATATTTAATTGCTTTTGAATTTTTTAATTTATCAATAAACACCATAACTCGATTACATTAGTAAGATTTCGACGAAGTGACGACAAACTCAAAGGAAAATTCTTTTTTTTTTCTTAATAATTCATATAATACACTAAGAAATGTACCGAATAAAATATCCACCCTCAGTATAATAATCACCTACAAAAGTACCATTAAATGTACTCTCAAAATAAACACCATTCATCACATCTAAAAATTTGAGGGTTCATAATTTTTTTTTTTTTTTTTTTTTATTACCCTTATAATGCTTGAACACCATTTTGGTTTGAAAAATATTTTCAATATAAACTCATGATCAATATATGAACATTAAAAATCCGAAATGGCCAATAAATGCATGAAAAAAATAATGGAGCTTTTCTTCTTTACTTTTTCTTTTTTATATTTAATTAAAATTGTAATTAAAAAAATGAAATAGCTACGAAAAAAAAAAAAAATACTTATTAAACAGCTGCATATATAATCATATTTTGTTGAAAACGTTTTTTTTTAATATTGTAAAATTTATCATTAAAAAAATGAAAAAAAAATAAATAAAAACGCGCCATGTTCAGTAAGGCATACTTCGTTCAATATAGTGAATATATTTTCACGTGAATATATCTCATTATTTAGTGATATTATATACTGTTACTTTACCGATCCCCTTGCACAGTATGTTACAGTACTTATGAACCCATTATATATAAATATAAAGCCATTACACGGATAAATTGACACAAAGATACACATGTATATTGTACCCCATCATACGTCGAGCGTATTGATTATTTACATTTTTTTTTTAAATTTTCTTTGTATTTGAATACCAAACACTGTACTCTATGGAAATTTCCTACAGAGCAAATTTCATTTTCAGATAAAAATGGAAGAAAATCATCAACCATTATCTCAATAATTAAAATATAGAATTTACAAAAAAAAAATTTTTAGTCTCATTGACTATTCAGAAATTGACTGCCAAAAGTCTCAAAAATTCATTTTTTTTCCATTACTCTAAATAAATCGATATAAATCAGAAAGAACGAGTTTACGTATGTACATGAATTTATCGACTAAAAAAAGTACGAAAATTGTGCATACTTCTAGAATTTAATAAATTATTATTAAATTAGAGAGCTTTAAAACATAATATTGAACCGATATCAATTTAGTCAGAGTAAAATGTACATAAAAATAAAATTTTAAGTTTTTTCTTTAAATAAAAAATTTTTTTTTTTTCAATATTTTAATTAAATTGAAGTATGCTCTATTTATTTAATAAAGTATTCAGCAATCAATCACACTTTTTTTTTATAAAAAGTGAGTGACTCTCAACGAAAATTGCAACATAAAATGAAAAAGGTACAATTTACGTATATATTAATTGATCATATTAATTTAACCCATAAACTAAAACTGATCAATAATTTTCATATAAAAATTATCATCAATTATATGTAAATTTGTTTAGAATTTTTTAATTTTTCATTAGTATCCTCTAAAATTAATAATATGAGGACGAAAAATTATCAAAATAATTCGACGATATTTGCTTTGTTTGTTTCTCATAATTTTTTTTTTTTTTTCATTTGGACACTTATTGTTGAAAGGTTGCGGTAGTACAATGAGCTGTCGTGATCGCCACGAAGATGTAGAATAGACGAAATGCGCTCACTCTCGTTGTAGTATTTCCTATTTGTGCAAATACACAAGCTTTCAAACATCGCAAGGAATCCAGTAATAACATATAGCAATTAAATTTATACACAACATATATATAACAATGTTAAATCAAAATATAGATGATTCATGGACAAGCGAGAAAAGCTGGTAACAACGGCAAAGTGTTCAT
Source organism: Macrocentrus cingulum (assembly GCA_002156465.1). Taxonomy (NCBI): domain Eukaryota; kingdom Metazoa; phylum Arthropoda; class Insecta; order Hymenoptera; family Braconidae; genus Macrocentrus; species Macrocentrus cingulum. Next base: position 34,922 of record MVJL01007850.1, read on the forward strand.
TTTTTTAAAACATATAGCACATTAAGCTCAAGAAAAAAAAATTATGAGTAAGTAATTAAACTAAACAAATACTGACTTATTAAATGAACATGATGGAAAAACATAAAATATTAAAAATAATTGACTCACCATTTCAGTAGTAAGACTAGCAAGTGCTTCCTCAACTGTGGCTGCCACTCTACTGCTATCATGATTGCCTTTAGTTGGTGTTGTTGGACAACCTAAAATCATTTAAAATAAATATAAAAAAATCTTAATAATATTTTAAATACATAATAAATAGGCTCTTATCGTGTATAAAAAATGACAATTTCCCTTTGAAAGCTTCAGCTCTGCACATAATGTCAATATATTAGCAATTAAATAAAATTATAAGTATTTGAGACGATTAAATTAATGAATGAATAAAAAAAAAAGACAATAATGCATTTTGACACGTGCAAAAAAGTGTAATTGCGTGACATTATAAGGCATGTGTTTTTCAAGTTTGATAAAAATATGATTGAGAAGAAAAAAAAACTAGAACTTATCTCAAGGCTCGCCGATCCTAAGCGAGTGTCAACATAATTAAAAATCGAATTGATTATAAATATATATAATCAGTGCTTTTGTTTCATAGGTATGTTTGTTTTTTTTTTAAATAAAAAAAAAAATTATAAAAGATATCAATGAATATGAAATGTACTATTTGAAATATATGAATTTTAATGGTTTATTATTATCCATGAATATTTATCCGAGCTTGACAAAACCCGCAATTGACTAGCTTAATTTGCTAAACAAAGCTAGAATGAAATTATTTTGATATTTTCTTATGAAAATCTATTTAAAAAAAATTCTATTTAATTGAAATACAATAATTTAATTTGAAGAATAATTAATTAAGTCATCTAGACTATAATTTTTTGTTATTATATACACGATTTTAAATGAGTAGGATATCCACCCAAGACTTACAGATGATAACCTTGAAAATGAATCTATAACAGTAGATTATACAGTTAGATTGAGGCACTCGAGGGTTCTTTTTCCTTGTTTTTACGAAATTGATGCAGTGTGTCTTTTATTTTATGTTATGTTCACAATCATTCGTCTAATTTTTATGAATACATTTTTCAATGGTTACCAATGACGAATTTAACAAGAAAAATCATAATCGCCATGAATAAACTTGAGAAACATTTAGATTACGGTTTTTAAGACACATCAGACTTTTGTTTCTCCCTAAGGATGTATGCCAAACTTAAACCAAAGTTACTTATTAAATTGGAATTAATTTTCTGATATTCCAATTTGAGAAAAAAAGCTGTAAAATTTTTGGTTGAAAATTTAAAATGAATACGGTTAGTAGTATTTTTAAATAGAAGCAAAATGTTAGTTAAAATTTTTTTCTGCTTGTAAAAAAAGCCATAGGTATTATTGAAGAGTTATTTTATGAAATGTTTTAAATTAAATGTGATATTTTTTGGTTTTTATTTTCAGGGCATGCATCCTTAAAATATTAAAATGTTTGATAAATCTACAGTAATTGATGAAGATGAGCCCTGAAGATGTGGCTTTAGATTTGGAAGATTAGTTCGACTCGAAGTAGAGGTTGAGAGCGTAGAGGAACTTACCCAAATCGCCGCTGCTTGAACTCTCAGTAAACGATGGGGTTCCTTCGGTCCACGTTGGAGTAGATCCTTCAGCACTTCCAGTAGGAGGTGTCCACGTTAAACCACCTCCACTAGAACCACCACCACGACTGCTGCCACCACTTTCAACACTCAGAGAAGATTTGGTCTCTCTACCACAATGTCCACTTGCACTATTCTCTAAATGTACATCTGATATACTAAAAATATACAAATTTAATTAATCCAAAATTAATATTTAATATTTGTCCCACACATATATCACTTGAAATATCTCAAAAAATTTTATTTTACACAATAAAATCCAATAAAATTTTGATATTGAAAAAAATTCATGAAAAAAAAATTTTTCAACCGATGAAATTTGATATAAAATAAAATTTTTTCAAGATTAATCAAGTGTAAAATTTTGAAAACTTACCTAACTGAATCGTGGTATGTCTTGGTGTGGGTGACATGATGAATTTTACTTTGTTTACTATAACTTGAACTCAAAGTATTGGTTGAAATAATTGCTGAAGCTTGAAGATGACCGCCAGATGCGAGAGTTTGATCATTAGAGCGAACTGCATCATCAAAAGGCGGGGGCGGAGTGGAGCAGGTTGAAGGAAGGGTGCCACCTACAAAAAGCATTCTACAATTAGCCCTACATCAGGATACAATATTCAAAAATATTTAAATACCTTATATAACAATTATAATAATTAAATAATATAAATAATGAAACTACCGAGATGCAGCACTGTCGAGGTCAATGGAACATGAGTGCTTTGGCTATGCCGGGGGAATAATTGTGAATTTTTAAAATTTGCCATTTCACTGAATTAATAAATACAAAAAAAAAAGTAGCTAACAATTTTCCTCGCACACTGCAACAAGCTAAAATGCTCCCAAGATAAGTACACTAAAAGTTATACACAATTAAACATGCACAACAACAAAAAATCAACAAATACCAAAACAATCTAGTTAAATTCCAAGCATGATTTGTGAAAAAATAAATTTACACAATTTTCAACGTTCAACATAAAGGCAATAATTTATAAATAAACTAGACTCATATTCATGCAGAATAGGAGATATTTGGTGATGATATTCAAACATTAACACAATTATTTCCTCCAGTAAATTCAATTAGATGAAGTCTCTTCATGACTAAACGAACATTCAGCGCCATAGTTCTTGTGCTTTTAACAACAATCATATTGGAAACCTAAAGTCACTGTCGTCATTGGCCACCTTTTTTGAAATATCACCAGTAGCCAATGAGTTTTGCGTGTCTGATCGTTTAAAAGAATTTAAAACTTGTTTTCGAAATGATGATTTTGGTGGCACACGTTTTTTCAATTTCTTCATTTTGTACGGTTTAATCTTAACTTTCGTTGGATTAGGACGTTCATTCGGTGGTAAAGATCGATCTTTAACCGAGTTAGATCTAGCTGAATTTATTAAACTTCGTGGTTTAAGAAGAGTTCCAACATTATTCTTTGCTTCTCGATTAAAACTTTCAAGTTTTTTAAGTGACTCTGTACGCTTTCTGCGTATTCTCTCTGCATACGTTTCCGAATGTTTTTTATCCTTACGTGACATTTTAGAAACTGTATCAACAGCGCCTTGATTAAAAATTTGTGTTAGTTTATGCACAGTTCCAACGGATTTCGACACAATTGACGATGATCGATCACAAAGTGTTTCTCGAGATCCAGGTAGTAAAACTTTTTTTCGATAAGGTCGAAATGGATAAGGACTGGTTTGTATAACATAAGTATCATTAATTTTTGAAACGCTAACAAACTCTTCATTTTCACACTCAATCCTCAAATTAGCAGACAATGTGGGACGATACTTGTCATTAGGGTATGTTAAATTTCCGGAAGCATGCAAGCGCGCATCATAATGATAAGTAGGAACATGCAATGGCGATCGAGGAGGCTCTCTATAATTCCGTTCACGTTGCAATCGACTGTCATCATGCAAATTACACGCGGCATTTTCACCTCGGCCAGATGTAGAAGACGATGAAGAGATATTGCCAGTACGATCGTCGCTTCTTTTGCCAGTGCCTCGCGGCGGTACGGGCGGAGGGATTTTTCCGGATGGAACCAAATTCGGATTTGGTGGACTTGCTGCGCTTCGACCTTTCAATACAGCCGGATAGCTAGCACGAACAGCTGAATGAAGAATTAGAGGTGGTGGTACCATCGAATCAATCCCGTCTGTTGTGCTCGGCACCGATGGAACATTCACCGGCGTCGACGTTGCGATCGGTACTGTGTTTGATGTCCTGACAGGACCACTGGCTGTCGTCACACCCTCTAGGAGCGTCGGGCTCGCTAATTGTCGCGAAATTTTAATCATCGGTATACATGTGAAAATCAAGTCCGATAGACAATATGACAAATGATTGAATGAATAAACCAAAGATAAATTAATAAATCATGAAATTTTCGGATTAAAAAGAAAATAATTATGTCACACTTATTTTTCATTTACTTTGGGAATTTTTAAGGGGTTATTCTCATTGAAAAATTGATTTTTTCATTCACTTACAGTATTATTTATCAACGAAATAGATATTATGTTAAAAATACTAATTACACTAATTAAAAAAATAAATAAATATCTTTTTTACAATATTTGATTATTAAATTGATTAAAATTATTAAGTTGGAGCAATAAATTTTTTTTTTTTCTCTAGTAAATATCTTTTTTGAGTAGAATAGCGGCAGCTTTTTTTTTGTTAGTTAAAAATAAAAGCTAAATTTCAATTCACAAATTGAGAAAAACCCCTTTAAATAATTCCTTTTAGTATATTAATTAAAAAAGATTGAGAAAAATGATAATGAAGAATATGAATAAGGAGCTAGCAGCTGACTCACCGGGTTTTGTGGGTGATGTAGCATGCATTGCTGTACTTCCTGTTGCCGCCACCACTAGACCATCATACAATTACTAGTTATCATTTCATAAATAGGAATCCTGTGCTGATTGGTAACTTGTGACCAAATTTAAATGAGATATACATATAAATTTAGATTTATATGCATTGGTGACACGGTGGGTATAATTAAAGCTTGATATAATTTGTGACATCACATTTGGACGAACTTGATGATAATTGTGGGAATTATTACGGGGCATTTATGCTTGCTGCATCTGTCACTACATTGGCCTCAGGGAAAAACAAGTTGTGAATCATAAATATTAGATTTGTTTAAGCATTATGAATGATTAATTCCCAGTGATATATACAAAAAACCGAACGTGCACGAATATTTTTGCCTAAATGATAATATATATGTATTAAAATTTTATAGATAAAATATAATAATAATACAAACTCACCAGTGGAATCCAAATCTCCCTCAAGTGGCCTCAATGGTCGACTGATGCTTTTTCGTTTCGACGGGGAATGTTTAAGCGCTGAAACATAAACAAAACAATGTAATTGTTGTATAAAACAAAAATTTACTACAATTTTAATATGAATTTAATTAAATTTATTTGAAAATATTGTAATAAATTACAATATTATTTATATATTTTTACAATCTTAATAAAATATTCCTGAAACCTAATATATAATTTAGTTAAATACTTATTATTATTAACTAATTGTATATCAATTAATATTTTATCTAGCGCAACGTTTGCATTAAATTTAAATACACAAAAAAAAAAAAATAACATTAAAAAGCACGGCGAAATTGACGAAATTGCAAGCACATGATCAAAATAAATGATCAATTTATGTTTTTTAATTTTTTTTTTATTATTATTAGACTCATTGGTGCAGTTATTGGTATTCCGCTCAATAACCTAGTTAATATTGATTAAATATTTATTTATTTTGGTAATATTTGGATTGAAGAAAAAAAAAATCTATTAAGGGAAGTTTTGCTAACAATAATTGCGTGGGTACAGCACCTAAATGTGGATCCATTTATTATCTATGACCATTTTAACTAGTTTAATAAAAAAAAAATAGATAAATAAAATAACATTTAAAGCAGATAAGATTTTTTTCTTAGAAAATTTACAACTACTTTTATTTTATCATGCGAAAAATAAATTTTTAATCCAGTTTCTCAGGCATTAACGGTATTAATTAACGTATAATAATGCCTGAAAATAAATAAACATATAAATAAATGCAAAATAGTATTGCAAAAAATTCGATATGATTGATTGATAAAAATTGTAAAAAAAATACTATATATGAATAACGCAGACATCAGGCATAAGATGACATATAAATTGGATTTAAAAAAAAACCATGCGAATTAAACTAACAAAAAAATAACAATATTTACACACATGATTAATAATTATATTATCACGACATAAGAATGAACAGACACATGTGTAGCAAGATTGAGAGACAGATAACGTTTACCTATATAACTGGTGACGAGATTACGGAATTTGCGATGATTCCCCTTAATCTCAGGCAGGTCCACTTTTGGTATTCAATTCGAGTTTTGATCGGTAGCAGATCAGGTCAAGGGTTGAAACGGAAAATGCACGGACACAAAAACATCAATATTTAACTAACTCAATTTAGGCAACACTGATATTTCAAAAAAATATATATCAACTTGAATAACAACTGCTTTCAACATAGAAAAGGATCCACGCAACAGTTCTTTTCTTTTTTTTTTATCAATTTTATAAAAACCCTATTTTTAATTTTTCCATCCAACTAACATAGACCATTGATAACCGCACGATAAAAAAAAACTCAACGATTTTATCCAGTGTATCATCATTAAAAAGTTATAAATAATAATCAAAAAAATAAACTAAAACGATAGGATAAGTGTATATAATTTTTTAGGAGTAGTGATACGTCAGAAATTGGGGTGTAGACAAATGAAATGAATTTGTAAATAGCGAATGTGTTTATTGCAAAATATATGTATATATATATTTTTTATAAATTTACATTGGTGTCCACGTTCATCTCTACTACCTGAATATATATCTGCGCACAATAAAAAAAATATCCAACTATGTATTTTCATTTTTTTTATAATTAATTTATATAAAAATTAAAAAAAAAAATATGAAAAACCGTTTTATTTGAAATTAATAAATGTAATCACATGCCTTAATTAGATCAAGAAGAACAATATATAACCATGGAAGCACAGTCCTGTAACAATCTGGAAGGCCACGTGTAATATATATATGTACAGTAAATTGTTAACGATAAATCGTATTATATCAATTGAATTGTAAATAAGCTTGATCAAAATAACTACTCGCGTTGTTTCAACAGCTAAGAAAATAAAAAAAAAAACAAATCTCGAAAAAACTTTATTGTCTAATATATTCAAATATATTTAGTGGACACCAATAAATTGCAATAAATTGCCTTTGTAAGGAGTATTAATTCAATGTAAAAAATCGAAATAAAAAATAACTATAAAAAAAAACCATATAAAAAAATCCTATCCCAAAGTTTAATATATCGTGGAACGAGAAATAAAATCGAAAAAGGATAAAATAAAATAATAATAAGATAAAACGTGTATCAAAAAAACACCATAAATGCCCTTATTAATAATCCAACACCAGTGAAATATTTATATATTGAAATTTGATAATTAACCTAGATCTAATTGCCTCGTAAATCAATAACTGCTCAAGTTTTCTCAAATCATTGAGATAAAATACTAAATCAATTACAAAATTTGAGCAATATAAGAGATACATCAATAATTATGTATCATATCGGCCGATGACATACGTCATTTTTTTAAACACCGCATACGCATGTATGCAAATTTTTCTATCGTCGAAAAATTTATCAATTTTAAATATTGATAAAAAATTTTGCAGGAAAATACGTTAGCTTTTTCATTATTTTTTTTTTTTTAATACTAGCACGAATATTATCTAGCTTACGATTTACTATACCAATGAATGTTGTATAGAAAGCTTGCAATTTGAGATAATTACTATCCTGACATGCACCAATTAAATTTTATATATAAATATAAATGCATTTCAATGCCAACTTTGTTTTTGTTTTAATACTAATTTTTCAATACTGAATTAAGTATCGATATTATTAATATTAAAAACATCGAATAATTGATAATTTGACGAGGTACTTGAGTGTAATATTATCGTCTAAGAATGTGCCATATTGATTGTTCGCATCGATGTCAAATTCATTAGAAGAGGTTGATTCGGATGGTACTTACGTGATGGAATCTTTTTGAATACAGTTTTTGCCATGAAATCCTGGAAGCGCTGTGCATAAAATCCCGGCCTATGTACTGATACTGTGTCCTAAAGAATGAAGAATTTTTTTTTAGAATTAAAATTAATCATGAATACATATTTTATAAAAAAATTACTAATTACCCCGTCGTGTATCATTGATTTCCACGTGTGTTCTAATTTTTTTTTCAACCGATAACTCTGCAGAATATCGATGATACCAACAAAAAGCAACAGACGCTCACCCCGTGCATTTCTTGCTGGAATACCACCTGGACTGCTAGGATTATAAAATAATATAAATAAATAATTTTTAAAAAACAGCACAAATAGTTTTTAGTATGAATTTTTTCTTATTAAATTTATGAGTGAAGTAAAGCAGCTCTGACAGAATTCAGGTAGAAAAAAATTTCCCAAACTGTGCAAGCTACTCACGGTACGTCATCTTCCTCGTCAATAGGCTCACTCTCGGCCTGAATACTCTCCATCGCCGTACTGTGTGCCACTAATCTTTGTCGATTAATACTTCGCGATCGGTTGAGTGCAGCAGCACCGATTCTATCCTCTCGTTCCCCCTGAACAAAGTTGCCACTCTCGTACCCTACTTCTCCCGGCTCCTCTTCAATCGTTGGCGACAATTTTTGTTCCTAAACAAGAAGTATTTTAGTTGGTTCTGTCAATTTGTTTTAATCGGTCATATTAGTTGGATATTATTTGTTTTTTTACCGATTTTTCGCGAGCAGCTTGATCGAGATTGTGAATGCCAACAAGAAGAGAATAATCCATAATCTTGAAACTCTCAAGTACTCGACAATCTCGCTGTATTGTCTTGACTAGAGCTCCATACGTATCGGCCTCGAGAAATATTCCCTCTGGATGATGTTCCATAAAATCTAAATCTTTATAGGTTGGAGATTTTTTTCCTCGTTCACTCCTCGATGCCTGTAATAATAAACATATATACATTAATTAAATAGATAAATAATCAAATTGTAAACAGATTTTCTTAATAAAAAAATTTTCACGGCCAAAAAAAAAAATTTTTTTTTATGAAATTTTTGAAGGCACACCTCTTGGGGATTTCGCATTTTTCGTGATTTTTTCGGTTTTCTGCTGATAACTCTGTAACTATAATAGATATCGAAAAATGTTATAATAGTTCAAAGATAGGGAATGTAATTTCCTATAAAAAATATTCAATAACATTTTTTGATGTATCGCTTTATTTTCGAGATATTTTGAAAAATGTAAAATTCAAAAAACCAAAAATATCTCAAAAACTAAGAGAGATATAAAAAAATTTATTTGACATTTTTTGTAGAAAATTGTACGTCAAATCATTTCTATAGAATGATATTTTTCGATATCTCGCTTATTTACTGAGTTATCAGCAAAAAACCGAAAAAACCGCGAAAACGATCAAATTTCCAAGGGGTATATGCTTTCGAAAATAAAAAAAAAATTTTCTTCATAAAAAATTCTAAAATTCAGTTATTAGTTTTAAGACTAATTTTTACAAAATATGACATACGCTTTGCTATTATGCCATTATATAATAAAAGTATGAATTACCTTTCTTTTATAAGTTGATCCTTTTAAATCATACTTTTGATGCAATTTGACCGCTGACGGCAATAAATTATTCATAGCGATCAATCGCACATTTTTACTATTGCAGCGATAACAATATAATCCAAAAAATTTGGGTAATAATGTCCTTGGATTTTGATTTAAATTCATGTAATAACCAGGTAATAGAGTTTGCAAAAACTCGCCTTCCTTATGCTGTACAGTCTTAATAATAAATTCATCGTCATCTGTTAAATAAAAAATACTTCCACTGGCTCCCGGATTGGACAATTCTCGTAGCGGTGAACTACACATAGACATCTAAAAATCGAAGAAAAGAAAGAATTATTAAATATACTAAATAATAAATTTCATATACAACAAACTTACCAAAAAATCATCCGGTTGAATGCCAAACAGATCCCTAAAGTATCTAAATGCAATTGGAGCGTAATTTTTAAATTTAAATTCCGAGAAGTGATGCGCTGGTGTATGATTGGAGCCTTCACTTGGGAAATTCGTTGTTTCGACAGTCATGAAATCTTGCATTAATAAATCTCGTTCGGGCTTGCTCGCTAAGCCACCAACTGCATGTTGAATTCCTAACTGTATCGATCCCATAATTTGAGTCGTTTGAATCTAAATAATAATAAAATCATTAATAATACCCAACAATCTTCGACACTTTTGTCCTTAGCTTTAATAATCTCAATTTGAAGCAAATTCAAAGTCAATTTGAAAGAAAAATCTAGTCTATCTGATAGAGGATGTTATGAAAAAGAGATTACACTTCTATTAATTAAAATCGATTAGTAAGTTTTATTTAATATTGTGGCTGAAAGTTCGAATAAAGTCATTTTACTCTCTGAGCAGAGCGCGTCCACATATAATTCATCATAACTTTTAAAGTGTTTAAGATTTCTGTAGATATATTTGACGAAAATATAAACCAATGACGATTGTTTAAACAACAAAGAAATATTTTATTTAACGTAGTATAATTATTTACCTTTTTATAAGTGATTTCACCACCAACACCAACCCTTCTGTGGCCAATTTTTCGTTCTCTCTCCGATTTATTTCTCGTAACTCCTGAAAGAGTCTTTGAACCGCCACTTCCATGTTGAATTGTTGAACTCTTGAATTCGAATACACAAAAATAAATAAATTAAATACCAGTAAAAAACAGATAAACAAATTAATTGAATCTTTATCGTAAAACTCGTATTTTACACGCAATTAATACCGATAATAAAAATATTGAGTGACATAATAATTTATTACTTACATCAAAAGTAGTAGTTTTATCTCCGATGGATTTATCTAGAAAAAAAAATTAATATATTTAATCAATTTGTGTTTAAACATAATGTATTAATTGTCGTATGATTGTTGGAATAGAAAAAAAAAACTTTTTTTCAACTCAAACGATCAAGCTATAGTGTTTTCTATCAACAATTACATATTACCTTCAACGTAACGATTGAATTTATCCAACTAAAATTAGCAATGTTCCGTCTTTCATAACCAGCACTGATCATAATTAAATTAAACCGCATGATCCGCAAATGGAAAAAAAAAAAAAAAAATTAGTCAGACACTCACTTCTAAGAATTCTAAATCAAAGATAGACAAAGACATGAAATCCGTCAGCTGTCAAAGTTCACGCCCGTTTCTGTATAAGGAATGTAGGCTTAGATTTTCAAGTGTATTTATCCAAGTATGTAATCATTCATGCCACTCGATCGAAAAATTAAAATTTGTCAATCACATATAACCTAAAATTTCTGATACTAACTGAAAATTTCATTGGTATAAATAATTTTTTTCTTTTCATGTAAAAAAATGGGTATGCTTAAATGGAGGTTATGTTGGAGACTGCATTTGAGAAATAAGCGTGAAAAATTAAGGGAACATACCATCTTCATCACCAGAGTCGTCGAGCCTAGAGGATGAATCTAGCCCTCGACCAGGAGTTCTATAGTTAGTCTCCATCACTTCGATCACATCGACATTGTCGCCTGAAGCCATTTTGTGTCTGCACGCACTGACTCACTCGTGATCTTGACAGTTTAACGACTTATATACAATACCGATGAATGGCATGTTAATCGTGTGCTAGTCTCAGTCAACAAAGTCTCATCACACTCCAATAATCACTGCATTGTGACATTGCCACAGCGTTTATTGCCACTAGAAAAAACCTATGAACTATGCACTAATGCCCACAGGTCGAGGGACTCTGAAACTCTGTCCGAAACACACACAGTCTAGCTAGCCTATTGACCGGACGCCATATTGGCAACGAGCGACGTGAGTAGGGGAGTAAATCCGCCTTTAGCCGCATCTTCATGCGAATTCTGTGTAAACAATAATCGACTATCGGTAACATATAATTCTAGGTTAGAAAATTTAAAAATTTTTTCGTGCATATTAGATGTGTTTCATCAAAACGTAAGTAATATTCACAATTTTTACTATTATTTTATCTAAATAATTATTTATTACCATGCATTAGATTTAGATTTTTTTAAAAAGTATTATTATCCCAAATGCTTTCTCGAAAGAGTCAAAAGGGCTTTCAAAGTTTTTAATCATGCAATAAATGAAATTAGATAAATTTTTTCAGTAGTTTTTAAATAGATTTAGAAGATTATAAAATTAATTTACGTTGAAATGTGCAATTACCTCAAAATTCATATTAAAATACCCGTTGATAAAAAATAACGAATCCAACTATGAATTTAAATGCACTTGGCGCAAATTTTCGTCCTTTAGAGCAATGAAAGTCCTCTAATCTCATGAGATATCTGATATAGTCCGGAGCTCGACAGCCAAACTCTATAAAATCATAAAAATAATTTTTTTTTACTGCAATTTCCCGGGATTTAATTCAAAATTTTTTACCTGCGCATTTATTCAACGATGACAATCCTCGGACTTGATAATAAATTGCTGGACAATTAATGTCTTTCTTACATCTGAAATAATCCGTAACTGTGAATTCACTATGGCCTGATAGTTCAACACACGAGAATTTTTCCTTTTGGCTGCTGTATTTCGTTAGAATCCACCAACAAAGCTCCAAAGTACCGTAGCCCACTGCGATTACTTTCACACTTACATACTTGGTATTTCTTCGCCAACGTGGATCCAATCGATAGACTGTTGATCTGTACGGTTCAATGTAATCTTCGATTTGATCTCTGATTCCTAAAGTCACATTAGCTTTGCATAATCCCGGTCGCAAGCTTCTTGGAATGGTCAAAAGGCGATCAGTTATATCGCCGATGTTTGAGGATGCTATTAGATAGTCTTGCCGAGATAATCGCAGTTTTTTGAAGCCTTGTACATTTTTTTCAGTAGCGTAGTAAACAATATTCACGTCGGGATGATTCTTCCTCAAGTTTTCAATGGTAGAAATTATTTCTTGTTGCTGATCTTCCCTCGGTATTGTTTGTGGACTCACAAAAATCACAACTTGTCCAAAATTACTGATAATGTGATTTTCAAGTCGCTCTGTCCAGCTTTCTGTTAAATAGTTGTTTATCCTATTAAAAATACCGATAAAATCCAACTCTGTTGGCCACAGTATCGATGAAAAATTCGATATTCCTCCGTGCACTTCAGCAATACTGTCGGTAACGTTTAAAATCCAGTCGGCGGTTGTTCCATGTATAATTCCAACTTTAGAGCCGAATTCCGACACATCCAGGCCCTTTAGCATAAGTCTGAAACAATTATCAATTTAAAAACTACGATTTTTTATGGGTAAAAAATTTATATTAACAATTTCTCACGATAAAAACTCTGCTGTGTATTCCGGAGACCAAGAACCATCGAAAATTATAACAGCTTCCACGCGAGGTAGAGTATTTTCTCGTTCGCATGGAAGTCGAGTTAGAAAATTTTTATTCACATAATTAGAGAATTTATCGACTGCTTGATTGACGATTTTTCTCAGTGCATTATCCGAGATGTATGCTATGCCATTTCGATAGGCCAACACTTGGGAAACAGCGTATGTCTAAAATAAATTAAAACTTAGTCTCTTTGCTCAAATTATTCAGTCACTCAATCAAATTTGTACTTGGTCATTTATGATTTTCTTCGAGGTGATGTACTTGAAGTTTCTCCCACGCTCGCAAGCCCGGATTTTCGTGTCGAAGGTAACACCCTTTGAAGAATAATACATATCGAGTATTTGACTGAGTCTTAGGTTGTCAAATCGACCGGTCCATGATTTAACATTTTTGGCAAGTATGTAGCCTTGTAACAGAAAATAAAAATTACATTTTCAAGAAGGATTAAATCTTCTAGACGTAAAAAAAATTGAAATATCTACCATCAATTGCCCCAATAATTTCTGCACGTGTAGCTTCTAAATTTTTATCATTCGAAAGATGAAATAATTCAGGTTTTTCAGTATTATCCCAAACTCCCGTGGCTCCTAACGTCATATTCGAGCCAACCAGGGGTCCTTGGTAAACTACCATTTCCGCCAGTTCTCCTGAAATTATAAAAATGATGTTATTTCTATTCAATCAATTTTTTTGTCTTGATTATCACACTAACCCGCAATTGTCGCCAGCCAAATATTGTCCAATTCACTCGTCGAAGACATGATAAGCCTCAGCCACAGCGATTTATCCGCCTGATCATCGGGGAATGGCGTTGACAAGGCTGACAGAAGCTTGACAGGTACATTTTGGGGTTGCAGAGCCGCAGCCACAGCTGCTATCACTGTTCCAAGAGCAATTGTTTCATAAGAAGTTAGAATGACTCCTTTTTCTACTGAGCGCGTTGTATTTTCCACGTTTAAATCCGCCACTTGAGCAGCTTGGCGTGTGTCTCGCCGCCAAACAGTATTTGAAATCGCAGCGTGCAGTGCACACTGTTCCTGCACGGTGAGTGCATCGATAGGAAAATCATCCGCAGTGCCGGGAATTAAATCTTCGAGTAGTTGCTGTTTAACTCGTTGAAATCCACTCGCAACATAGGGTACAACACCTTCCAAATTGACTCGAATACTCGGGTGTCGTTCAATCCCATCGAGTTTAAACCGGCGCAACAGCGAGGACACAAACATCCTCGTGTTCATCGATGTTGCCGCAGTCCGTTCGGCTTTTCGAATGATATCCAGGAGTATTTGAAAGCTCAGGGGCAGTTGTGGTCCATGAAGCGTGTCGTTTAGATAACATTCTATCAAGTAGGTTGGAATTGGCTCGTGTGATGTAACTAAATTAGGTAGTATTATGATCCATAAAAAAATACAATAAATTTTCATAGTTAATTCTTGTAGTTGGGACTGCGAGTGGACGGGTTTTAACAGGTAAACTGAGTGATGAATCACATGAACACGGAGATAAATAGCGAAAGTAGAGATAAGATAAATGTAGGAATTGAATGGTTCATCAAATAAGGGCGTATTATTCATGTAGCGAGTCAAAAATCCCGCAGGGTTCTTTTTAATAAATTGATTTTCATGTAATTTCAATAGTCTACCTTAATAGTAATAATTTATTTTTCTATTTTGATGGAATAATAAATTGAAATTTATATAAATGGTTTGCACAGACTTACAGTGTGATCAATGCCACAGGATACTTTTTTAACTAGAGCTCCAATGGACACTTTAAGCGGGAAAAATTGATCTTTACAGTGATGTAGACCTAAATTTGCGTATTTGTTACTACCCCACATGTAAAGATCACCGTAATTTGTTATTGCCGCCAAGCTATTCATTCCACAAGCAATTTTAATGACTTTCACGTCATTCTGATACGGATTTCGTCCAAATAATGTGTTTGGAACAAGCGTAGGTGCTTCTACTCGAGTTACTTCAGGTCCAAAGCCCAGGATACCGTAGCCCCACACGTAAACATTGCCAGTGTCTACAAATAATGATTTTTTAAAGTATATATCGTGATTTTCTGAGCTGAAAATTAAGGTTTTACCTGTTAGCATCATGCAGAAACTGCCTCCCGACGCAATATCAATTACTTTTCCCAATTTAGAACAATCCTCGATTTCTACCGGGCTGTTTACTTGGCAGTGATCACTGCTGACTGGAATTTGGCCGTACTCGGAATTTCCCCAGCCAAATACTCTCCCATTTTCTACATAATAAATCAAGTATTAGCCATTATACTTTCTTTAACTCTTTCATTGATAATAAAACGTTTATTTCTTACCACTGAGAGCTAGGACACAATCTGCTACGCACGCAACTTTGATAATTTTTTCCCCAGACAGATCACCCTTGACTAAACTCGGTCTCCACTCGTTATTGTAGTGTTCCAAGCCGGTTTGTCCATCTGCTCCCCATCCACACGTGTAAATTTGACCTGCTTCAGTGAGAAATACACTAAAAAAAATATATTGCAATTGACTACTCAGTGAAAGCACTTTAAAATGACTTTAAATGAAATTTTACCTGTGATCCTGTCCAGCAGTCACTGCGGTTACAGAACATCCATGAATATTTTCAATTTTATGAACTACTCGACTCTTGTAATAATCCTCGTCGTTGATAATTCGCCTCCCACACTGTCCGTAAGCATTGTTTCCTAAAGTGAAGACTCCGTCGGTCGTTAAGACGAGTAAATGTGCTCGTCCAGCTGCCAAACCCAGGACTTTAGTCGACGTGTCACTCACAGGAAGCGGGATAGGCCTTGGTACAGGTATTATATGAGATTTTGCAGTCGGAAGCTCAGTGTCACAGTCGAGAAAGCCCAGCTGAGAATCTGTGTTTATTCCACTTCCGTAGACGATGTATTTATCGTCGGACTCCACGCCTAACACAGTAAAGCCATAGCCACAAGCAATATCAATGACTTTATGATGCTCTGCGAAATGCAATCTCCTTGGTCTTGCTACGTAGTTGAAGTGTTGTGGAGATAATTTGGTTTTCCCAAGGGCTCCCAGAGCACCGTGGTTGGCAAGTCCCCACACGTAAACCCGTCGATCGCTCGGTTGACTGACAGGATACTGAAAAACTTTGGTTTATTGGTTATTCGAGGGTGAGTGAGATAATTTTTCATAACATTTGAATCAGTTATTGGTTAGGAGTTAAATTAGAGATTTTCTTACTTGGTAGCGGCACACCCTCGTTTTTCTTAGGCTTTTTCATGCGTACAGGAGGTGGAGTTTTTACTGGTTTTTTGAATAACAATTTACAATATACTGGAACAGTACCCCTCATGGTTTTTTTTTTCGAATCTCCTGCTTTGTTTGGCGTGTTTCTGTCGGCATAACCTCAAAAAACTTACCACACACACGTACGCACACAAATAATCGCACAAAAAGACAGTGGAACAAGAGCAGTCTACGGTCCCGGATGCTTTCTAGAATCAAAAAAACAAAATTAAAAGCTATAGATATATATAAATAATTATTACAGTTTTTTGAGAGTTCTTGCATCATCCATGTTTGTCGCTTTTTCTGCAAAAAATAATTTTTGCCGCTGGTTTTTAGGTTCTAATCACTCTGTTCCCCATGTTTAAAGTTATATATATTCTCGGATAGCCTAATCAATTCATTGTCGTGTGTATTATCGCCCAATTATAGAATTATAATAGCATTTGGGGTGTACGGTGCACATTTGAAATTTCGCGCGTTTTTCGACTGTTCAGCATACCTACGTAAGTCAAGCGGATAAGCCGTACGGTTTTTGACTATAAATAATTAATTTATTCGTTTAATTTACGTAAAATTTAAATTTATTTTTTACTAGAATTATTTTAGTAATGATTTTCAACAGATTTATAATCAAACTTGACTTTTTAATTATCTGTTTCAGGCGCCCAGTTGACTAGTGACGCCATGGCGATGCCGCCATTATGTGATTTCGTGTATGGTTGTGTGAATTACGTGTTGGCGGGACGACGCGCAGGATGTGCACAATCACGCTATAGAGAGCTTTCAGGTCACATGTGACAAAAATATACACAACAAAGCAACTGGTGGTGCTCAACAGTGCAGGAGATGAACATCGAACGTTGACAAGTATTACAACAGCTCGAGTAGACTGTAACATGGAAAATATTCTCAGATGTCGTGCAGCCATGGCGGAGATTGACGCTGAGCAATGCCACAGGTTAGATATCAATCACAAGCCATTGAAATCGCTTTCACACTGTATTTAAATGTATTTAATTGTGCATCGGGATTTTTGTGGGTTTATCACTGAAATAGGTTGGACTACTCTTGTGGATAGGTAGCAGATGGCAAAGCAGGAATGATACGCTACACGACAATGAGTGGTGACCAAATTTCGCCAAGGTCGACCGGTCTAAAGTGTAAACTATCCGGGGTTGATTGTTTTCTTGCTCTGAATGGTATGGAATAATCAATTTTTCATTTTATAATGGGGTCCTATGGATTTGGGGGGTTGAGAAAGGCATTTTGTCGTTGCTGTTGCCACAAAAAACATTTTTTAATTTTTTTTACGTCATTGACAGGGATTAGTGAGTAAATAATTAATTTATGCGTCATAGAAAAGTCATTTATACAAAATAAAATGATAAATTTCTCTGTTAAAGTAACTTCCCTTAAGTTTTTTTAAAATGACTTTGAATATTTCATTTTTTGGGGGTTCCTAAGTACATGAACAAATGAATTTTCCACAATTAATCAAATATTTTCTTAATGTTGCTCTTCTATCTCCTTAAACATTTAAATAATATAAATTATTTGATTCTTTTATGTCATTTTTCTATACACCAGAATGTGTGCCTTATACTTGACTCATATTTCTGTAGACAAGGAAGAGTCGTCAGCTGAACAAATTTCGAGTACAACCAACTTCTAGTCGACGGTGACGATGGCTAGGTACTCATATACTCCACAAATCAAAGATTGCCCTCATGGGCAAAGTGGTTATCGCTGCAGCAGAGAGTATTTTTATACTAGCAGGTAAAAACTTGATTTTTGACCTACAAAATCACCATTAGTACTAAAAAAGGAAATTACTTGCAGACACTGGCAACATTTACGTGTGAAGTTACGGCATCCTGGGCTTTTAACCTGGCTTATTCCAAGCTCATTATTCGGACAATATTTGTAAAAGATGTGAGTATGATGAACAATCCATCATCATGTTTAGTTATTAGTGAAGAATTCATAAAATTACAATTTAAAAAGCTCCAAAATAGACATTGTTGCGATGGTAAGGTTAATTTTCCGGAAAATAAATATTTTGTTGCATTTCTAACACAGTTTATGAGTCGGAAAATTAAAAAATCAGCTTTTGGTTTGTTTTAGGTGCAGATTCATAGAAAAAACTACCAAATAAATACCGCGGCCGAGTCTATAGGGAAAGTTCGCGGAGTTTTTACGAGTGATTAGTGTCGAATTAGCTCGTGATTAATTTGCTTGATTATGTAGTGAGTAGAGTAGACTCAGTGAAGTGTTTGAAGACCAAAATTGGATTGCTGGTTGCGGCTTATCTGCTGTATATGGTGCTGGCAGTGTCGGTGAGTCGGATGTAATTATTTTCCTAGATAAATGGAAATTTTTGAAATTTCATTTATGCTAGGCCTATTATTATTAAACCTGTGCATGCACTGTTGTTTCGCGATATTTCTTAGACTCCTCGAATGCTTAGACACATTAATTGGAAAATGATTTTCTTGGTTTTCGTGGATTTAAATGGTTGTTTGGTCAGTATATTTATCTAAATTCACAAAACTGTATCATTATACAATTCCAAATTCTAAAATTAAACGAAAGAAGGAATCCCCTAGCCATGCCAAACCCCGAAATACTGACTACTTGAGTAGTTGAAGGAGCTGGTAACTAATTAAAGTGACGGAATCAATATAAAAAATATCTGTCATCTTATCCGTCGTTTTACAGCGTGTAGAAAGGTCGTCCAATCATTTTCAACTATTTATTTACATTATTAGAAAATTATCGGAATTCCACGCGGGTGGAACACCCCTAAAAAATAGAAAATCGATTAAAATCGTTATAAATATATTCTGTTTTTGTATTTGACTGTCCATAGCGTGTGGATAGGTCCTTCGATCATTTTCAAGTATTTCCTGACATAATTAATAAATAATTAAAATTCCACGCGGGTGGAACACCCCTAAAAAAAAGAAAATCAATTAAAATCGTTATAAAAATATTCTGCCTTCGTATTTAACTGTCCATGGCGTGTGGATAGGTCCTTCGATCATTTTCAAGTATTTCCTGACATAATTAATAAATAATTAAAATTCCACGCGGGTGGAAAACCCCTAAAAAAAAGAAAATCAATTAAAATCGTTATAAAAATATTCTGCCTTCGTATTTAACTGTCCATAGCGTGTGGATAGGTGCTTTAATCATTTTTGATTATTTATTTACATAATTACAAAATTATCAAAATTCCACGCGGGTGAAACACCCCTAAAAAAAAGAAAATCGATTAAAATCGTTATAAAAATATTCTGCTTTTGTATTTGACTGTCCATAGCGTGTGGATAGGTCCTTCGATCATTTTCAAGTATTTCCTGACATAATTAATAAATAATTAAAATTCCACGCGGGTGGAACACCCCTTAAAAATAGAAAATCAATGAAAATCGTTATAAAAATATTCTGCCTTCGTATTTAACTGTCCATGGCGTGCGGATAGGTCCTCCAATCATTTTCAAGTATTTACTGACATAATTACAAAATTATCAAAATTCCACGCGGGTGGAACACCTCTAAAAAAAAGGAAATCGATTAAAATCGTTATAAAAATATTCTGCCTTCGTATTTAACTGTCCATAGCGTGTGGATAGGTCCTTCGATCATTTTCAAGTATTTCCTGACATAATTAATAAATAATTAAAATTCCACGCGGGTGGAACACCCCTTAAAAATAGAAAATCAATTAAAATCGTTATAAAAATATTCTGCCTTCGTATTTAACTGTCCATGGCGTGTGGATAGGTCCTTCGATCATTTTCAAGTATTTCCTGACATAATTAATAAATAATTAAAATTCCACGCGGGTGGAACACCCCTAAAAAATAGAAAATCAATGAAAATCGTTATAAAAATATTCTGCCTTCGTATTTAACTGTCCATGGCGTGTGGATAGGTCCTCCAATCATTTTCAAGTATTTCCTGACATAATTAATAAATAATTAAAATTCCACGCGGGTGGAACACCCCTTAAAAATAGAAAATCAATAATCATTTTCAAGTATTTCCTGACATAATTAATAAATAATTAAAATTCCACGCGGGTGGAACACCCCTTAAAAATAGAAAATCAATTAAAATCGTTATAAAAATATTCTGCCTCCGTATTTAACTGTCCATAGCGTGTGGATAGGTGCTTTAATCATTTTTGATTATTTATTTACATAATTACAAAATTATCAAAATTCCACGCGGGTGAAATTAAAATCGTTATAAAAATATTCTGCCTTCGTATTTAACTGTCCATAGCGTGTGGATAGGTGCTTTAATCATTTTTGATTATTTATTTACATAATTACAAAATTATCAAAATTCCACGCGGGTGGAACACCCCTTAAAAATAGAAAATCAATGAAAATCGTTATAAAAATATTCTGCCTTCGTATTTAACTGTCCATGGCGTGTGGATAGGTCCT